>VZSR01000479.1:7566566-7820575 GCA_013398615.1 Brachypodius melanocephalos
ACCTCCAGGGCTGAGACCCCCAGGGCCGAGGAGACAGGGAAGAGTCGTGATCTGGGACACAGTGATGGGTGCTGTGTTTCTTCTGCCAACGAGCGTAGTCAAAGAGAATATGACTTCACCATGAGAAAAGATAGATTTTCATCCCGGATGGAAATGCCACAAGATCCAGCTGTTTCCGAGAGGATGCAGGGAAATGCAAATGGACACAAAGGTAAAAATAATAAACCCAAAATATGCTGATGGCTTGGGCCAGGGCTGTGCTGCCCCAGGGGCAGAAGTGGCCCCAGGAACCAGAGAGCAGCTGCCAGTTATGACTTTATTCATTTTCACATTTAGATATTACAACAAAACTCTTAATGACAAAGGATAACAAGTACTATAGGAGGAGAGGAAAGGAAGCAGTGTTCTAACTGGTTTGATATATAACCGTGAACTTTCAGAAAGACTCAACGTGAGTTACAATCACTCACATACGCTCACTGGTAGGAAAACTCACATGCAAATACCCACACACTCACCCACAGCACACTCACACACACACAGACCATGCTTTGTACTCACACATAACCCCTGTTTAAGCCTACTTGCTTCAAAGGCAGCCCACTGAAACACTGAATGCTGCTACAGCAACAACAGGTACCAGGTTAAAATATTGCAATATAAATGTAGTGTTACTTGATACACAGTTTTTTCTTCAGAGACACACGTGTATTTGCAAGTAGGGGACCCAATACTTTGTTTTCAGGAAGGAGGAATGTCCTCTCAACAGCAACACTTTGTAAAGAAAAGTGAGACTGAGCATAGAGTGGAAGCAGCCATTTTAAAGGACGATGAGGATGATAAATAGCTTAGCTTCAATGTTGAGTTCCAGTAAGAAGCCCAAACAAAACAAAACAGAGAGTGTATTGTGAATAGAGCAGGCACAAGTATTGAAACCTGGGTTTTAAACATTGAAATACTCCCTTGCTGCTGTGGAAAGATAGACAACACTCCTGTCTCACATCTTAAAACCAAAACAGACCAGCTTCACTTCATGCTTATCTGGAGTCCATAAAAATAAAAAGCCAGAAATAATTCAAGAGAGTGGGAAGGGTTATCAGGTTTGTACATCTAATTTTAGTACACCTTTAGAGAGCAAAAGTACAATTGTCTCAACAGCTCTTCAATATCCCACACTACAGTTGTTCTTCATCAGCAGGAGTGTCTGAAGAGGAGCCAGCTTTTGCTCCTATCAGGCTGCATTGTTCATACAATGCTGTTGACACAGACACAATAGGATCTGATGCCACCCTCCATCTAGATGGTGCAAGAGAGAGAAAATAAACTTCTGTGGAGCTGAATGTTCAAAAATCAGATGACACAGAAGTGCTTTCCCGAGGGTGAAGCAGGGGATCGTTAACAATGGTTTTAACAACCCTTCTCCACAAGGATGCTTATGAGCAATTTACAGATAAACCTAGAGAAAAAGTGCAGCTGTACTGGCTGGATGTCCATGCTGGCTACCAGCCTGGGCACTAAGATGCCTCTGTCCCCTTTCTGCTGAGGAATCCTGCCTCTGCCCAGCAAATGTCATGCTTTGCTGGCAAATACCTATCCCTTACATATGGACAGGGACTTACAGCTACTTTGAAATTGGGTTTTTTAACTATTATTTTGTTTGTAGTCCTCTTTCTTGGGCCCTCTCTCAGATGGAGCTGTTTCCAGGCAGAGAACTCTTCATGGAGCACTGGAAACAAGAGATGCTGGTTCCTATGGATGCACATTACCCAGCCAGCAGCCTGATTTTAGCTCAGCTGGTCACCTTCTACCCCTGTCAATGCCAATGGAAACCTCTAGCAGCACGAGTTACATTCAGCCTTCCTTCTGCCAAGGGAACCACCAGTTCAAAAAGCAGGGCAAGATGAGGGCAGGAGAATTTGATCTGGCCTACACCCTGTTGGCTGTCCTACTTCCTTGTCCTTGCTTTCCAGCAGCTCCTGCCAGAGGATTCTTACTGGGTCGTAACAATTACTTAAAGATGCTTTAATTCCTGGCAGCTTCAGAGTACACCAGTAGAAGTCAGGGGAATTAATTGTCATATGCAGTTTCCAATTCCATGTCCTGAGCCAGTTTGGCTCAAGCTGGTCTGGTTTTGTGCCTCTTTTTTTGCCATGGAAGTTGCAGCCGTGTCATCCTGTTGTCATAAAAAGGGAGTGGAACATTGAATGCGCTGCAAAGGCTTAGAGAATCTGAATGACAGGCGTGCTGTTCCTATGTGCTAAATAAATCTCCCCATTAGACTTGTATGGAGAACTATAATTAAGACTTGGCAACATCATCCATAAGGACTCACAGGCTTACGTCGGGAAACGCATAAAACCCTCTGCTGGAAAAGAAATACAGTTTGGGAAAGCTGTACATCTGACAGGAAACAGAGTTTTACAAGTCCAAACCCTTGGCTCTGTGACAGAGGTGTGGCCCACAAGCAGTAATTCCCTGGTGCTGAGATGCCCTGGTGCACAGAGCCCTGCCAGTCATGGGCATGTGGGAGAAGGGATGATGACAAGCTGTTCAAATGAGCCTTTTCACCCAGACTCCTGTGGCAGTGATGTAACCATGCTCTGCAGCTGAGCTCTTGGATTGGGAGCAGGATGGAAAGAAGTAGGTGGGAAGCAGTGAGGCACTAGTACAGAAATCTGTAGAGAAGGGCTGTGGAGGTTCCCCAGAGCTCTGAATTCATGTGGTATCTCTTAGAAACAAAAGACCAAAGTGAGGAGATATTTCCTCAGCAGATAACTGTTTCTCAGTCCTCTGGAGTCAGGTATGCTCTGCTGGAAGCTCTGCAAAAGAAATTGGAGAGGAGCCTGCTGAGCAGAGAGTGCCTTCTTTGAGTCAGAGAACTTGGGAGACAGGAAAGGTAATTGTGCAGAACTGTCCATCCAGGAGAATCAGGGCTTGAACCCTGGCCAGGTGCTGGGCTCCCTGTGTTCAGTGATGTCAATACACAAGGGGATGCAACCCAGAACATCTTATTGCTGAAGCACTGTTCCTTCCATTGTTTCCAAAATGCTTTGCAGCAGCTTGAAAATAAACATTTCACTCCCTGCCCTTTTGATCTTTTTCCTCCCTGCAAACTCTATGTTTAGAAGCCAGCTCAAATTAACCTAGCTTTGCTTTAATTTCTCACTCAACCAACAAATGATCTCAGCATCATTCTGGAGAAGGGGAAGGCAAGAGCAGCAGACCTGTGAGTAACCTCCTCCCAGCAGTGATCATAAAAGAACCTGTTTTGTACATGGCCTGCAAAAAAATTGTTGTTTATCTCACCAGGAGCACTTTAGCCATCAACTGATGACCTGCTCAGCACTAGCTGTGTTGAGATGGCTAAATCCTAGTGATAAGGCAGATTGGCAGGTTTTCCCCCAGCAGAGATGAGAGGGGTATGGATGTTGCTTGCAGAGGAGATGGAGAGGCTGGCACCTACTCAGGATGAGCAGCATGCATGAACATTTACAAAGATCCCTCGGGATCTCTCCATACACCTCTTTAAAATGTCCTGCTCTTGCTGCTAATACCACTAGGGATTTCTTCCCTTTGATTCTGCTCCACAGCTCAGCAGCTGACATCATGATGAGGGAAGGAGGAAGCAATCCAAGGAAAAACATTCAGGCTGCACACCAGGAAGAAACTTGAGACTAAGACAGATCTATTTATATCTGACCTGAAATGGGCTTTCTGAATGGGAAGCTGATCTGAGAGGAGGCTGGATGTTAGGCAGAAGGTGCCATAGTGCTGAACACAGGCACCCACTCTCCGGCAGAATGCATCTGTCTGAGGTGCAGGAATGAAAGAAACATGAGGAATCGGTGAGATGCTCTCTCCAGTTGTGGCACAGGGAAGCTGCAGCTGGAGGTGCTGTGTGGTTCATGCTGTGGTTCCAAGGACATCAGTGTTCCCCGTCTGTTAGGGGTAGGTTCCCTGTTGAGCTTGGGCATAGGTTGAAGGAGAAGCTCTGAGTGACCCTGATGATGTGCCTGGAGGGCCTTGGCAGTTGCCTCCAGGGCCTGGTGTCATTAGTACTGCTCGGAGAAGAAGGAAGTGTGGAGAGTGGGGGGACTGACCCCCTCTCCAGGTGGGGTGCAGCTGCCATCCTCAGAGTGTTCCGACAGCTCCCCGTATTCACTGTTGTAAAAAGTCTGGCCTCCGACTTGGGATCCATATGATGGCCGACATCTGCCCCGCAGGTCTGGCTGCTCCCCTGACAGCTCCACAGTTCGACTGAGCCCTTTACTACTGTGAGGGAGAGAGACAGAGAATTAACCTTGGTACTCTTAGAAAGCCTCTCTCCTGCTTAAAGAGCTCCTAGCTTCAGAAAATCTCATCTTCTAATGCATGTGGCAGAGACAGGGTCAGGAATGGACTCGCGCCTCCATTGCAAAGCACAAAACCAGGCCTTGCTCTAAATCTAAGCACAGCCTGTATATTCTGTGACAAATCTACACATAATCTGGCACACTTACTTCAGGTCTTCCAGATACCTTTGGGATACCTTCTAGATGCAGGGAAGGGCTGGGACCCCAATGACTAGGGAGAGACAAGAGACATTTCCCTAATTGCTTCTAGATCTGGCAGGAATAACAGAAATTGATACAAACCAACTGCCAGGATGGGGAAAAGGAAACAAAGGAAGATGATGAAGATGTGGGCAGAAATAATACGTCCCATCTCAGTGCCTGCCAATACCAGGTGACTGGCAAGAAATCACAAGAGCAAGGGCAGGGATACATTCAAGGAGAGGTTTAAGAGTAGTGTTTTCCAGAAGACGGGACAGCAGGTGTAGGAGACAACAGGAATATGCCTTAGGGAAAAGAGGACAAGGACAAGAAGCAGGAGACGGTTTGATGCAAGAGCAGAAAGGCCACAGGGCTATGGCTAGGAGAAAAGACAATGACCAGTCTGGTGCTGGGAGGCAGAGGAGGTGAGGAAGAGGCTTGGGACTGGCCTTGTCTACATATGAGGTGGCATGGCTTGCTCAACACACTGTTACAGAGACAAGGTCTCAGCCTGCTCTGGCAGAGATGAGCTGCACAGGTTCTCACCCAGTTTCAAAGCCTGAGTCAAGGACATAACCATCCATAACATCCTCAGCTCTGAGAGTGCCAGCTCAACCTGCCAGACTCCATGTCAGCATGTGGGAATTCCTAAGGCTTGTCCCATTCTTGCACCACTATATGAGGGCTCTGTACCCCATGGGTCAGGACTGAAGGAGGAAGGTGGCAGCCACGTAGTTTCTGCCCATCCCATCTGCTTAAGCAACCCCTGATACATTTCACCAAAAAATGTCAGTAAGCATAAACAGTCTCATTAACACCATCACTCCACTGTGCGTCATTATCTTAACAGGCACATTCTCATTGATGGGCAGAGTTTATATTTTTAAACCCTAGAAAACAGCAGGCTTGTCTGATCTTCCTGTGTTTTGCCTCTCATTAAGGAGTACATGGACTCATCTGGCTCAGGGCCCACAGCTGAAAGCTCCAAGCAGTGCAGCCTATGGGGAGATACCAGGAGCTGCCTCCTGGTCTCACTGCATTTGGCAACAGGGAGGCCTCAGTGGCTAGGCTTAAGGAGTACCTGAATCCACCTTCTTTTCTGTGTCGGTTTTCTATCCTCTCAAATTCCTCAGATGCCAGAACCATCCCACTGTCTGTCTGATTGTCCTGGAAGGAAGCAACAGGAGTTATCAGTAACATCCCTGTCGACTGATCAGAGTGGGAAGGAAGGAAAAATCATTCAGGAGATGAGATTGTGTGTATGTTTGATGGGGAAGAGGGGGTAGGAGCACTTTACCAGCATGCTCCATAGTTTTTCTGAATCTGATTTTCTTAGGTACTTTCTTAAATGCAGCACATAAAAAGGTAAGATTTGTGTGCTTAGTTCAGTGCCATTTTTGAGGAATAAAAAAAGTGCTCCCTGGCTGGAAGATGTATTACCATCAAATCTGTGAGAGGTGGTATTTTCTTCTGAGACTAACGGTATGACTTCAGTTCTGCTGCTAGAGGAGGTATCGGTACCAGTCCAGTTCAGAGAGACCTGGAGGGTCCCTAATGCACACTGCCACGTGGATCAAGACACAGGACCTGCAGAAAAGCCCTCTGGGTTTACCTAGTCCTGGCAGGATTTCAGTGTGCTTAACCAGGCTGTGTTCACAGATTTGAGAGGGTGAAGAGCGGGCTCACCTCTGAAGTTCTTTATAGTCTCCCCATTTTCATACCTAACCTCCCTGTTTCCCACTAAGGCAGTGTGAACTGTGCTGGAGAAAAACCTCAGTGTGCCAGGTGAAGAAACGAACTGGATGCATGGGACTGGATGGACCGAACAGGAATGACACAGACAGACTGACATAAGATAGGAGTGATCTTCCTTCCACAGTCTTAACAGTAAAGACATCAGAAAAGATTGTCCCTCACTCAAATTCACTCAGATGCTACTCACCGGGTGTGCCTTGTACATTGTGTGTGTCATGGGAAACTCTTCAAATGTCTTTATCCTGGATGGACACCTGATCTGATTTCCTCCCGTCAAACAACCGGGGAACGAGACACAGTTGTAATATCTGCCAACAGAAGCATACAGTATTCAGTAAAGGCAAGAATCAATATCCTGAGTGAACAGGACCTGAACTCAACCTCCTCACTGTGCAACCAAAGTATGCAGGGAGGAGGATGACCCAAATAGTGGATTTGAGGAAGATAATGGGTTCACCTTAGACCTCTTAACCCCATACTGCTTCTGCAGGGGAAACTAGACTGACTGAATCAGGCCCCAATAAGCTCTCCACATGTGATAAGCAGAAAATGTCATATAGATCCCAGGCATCACATTATCATAGTTCACCAGAGAAGAGAGGCCTGGGACTAATTGTTTGGGTCAGTCAGGAACAGACAGGATGAAGCTCCTTACATGGTACTCTAACAGCATATCTGGAGGAGAAGGAGGAATGTGATAGGCTTACAAATCAGCACTTCCTCATGAGCAAAATCAAGTAATTTTGCTTTTATAAGCAAGAAGCTATGGCCTTAATGCTTGGATCACACCTTTTCACCTTGGATTTTCCAAACATCTGGGTTCTCCCCATGTCCCTCAGGTTCCCTTACAGGTCAGGCTGCTCGCTCCCTGCTGGGTTCTCTCTGCCCTTTTCAGAGGGGATTCACCTTGCTGCTAGGCTGTGGCAGCGTATCCTCATGTCAAAGTCCTCTTCATCTGAGTTTTGCTGGGCAGAGGAAGGCACCTGGGAGAAACCATCATCTTCTGAGCTGTGAGAGTCGTTCAGCGGAATGTAATCTTTCCCTTCCTGGTAGGAAGAACAGTAAATGGCCTTATAAGAAGGGGAGGACCTTCCCACAAGAAAAGGCTCCACAGGCAGAAGCTGTCAGAGCTGGGAAGGAAAATTTCTAGTTTATAAATTTTATTTCTCAAGGACAAAATATCTGGATGGAGATTTCTGTGACCTTTGTGTTAAGTAGCTGTGAGTGATGCATGGAGGTGTGTGTGAACAGGAAAACAATTGCCCATAATAATACCATAATTCTCCAGTTTACATGGACAGAGTACTGTGCTCCAGGGCAACGTCATCTGTGGCTTAGTCATGCCTGTGCTGAGAACCCGTGCTTAAAGGTTAAAGTCAGGAACATCAGGATGAGACAGTACTCAAGCATTTAGCTATCATTTTCTAAAAGGGAACGTAAAGAAAAAGTTAAAATCAGAGCTGCATGCTCATCACAGTTAAATGTCCTGGTGAGTTACCACATGGAAGTGATTAGTAATACTTTCAAAGAAATCTGTATTACTGACTGCTGTAATGTAACAGTTGTTTGCTTCACATGGCCCTGACATTTCAATCTGAGGACAGAGTTTCAGAAACCCTGGTCAAGTCCTGGTTTTCATTATGCAGGCATGTGGGAGGCAGAAGTACCAGGGCCTTGGCTCAGCTGAAGAATTTCAAATAATCATCTGGGGATTAAGATGGAAGTACAAATGACGACTGAGAGGGCTCCTGCCCTGCAAGAAGCAGAGTTTTATGAGAATGCAGCTAAAAGGCTGTCGCAGAAATGACTCCTCCAACAGCTCTGGGAAACAGACCTCTGACCCAGGAATCTGTTATTGTTGGCCTACGAAAATGTATTGCATTGACCATGGAGTCAGCTGAGGGCACAGTGAGGGAGCTGGTGATGACAGAAGAAAGAGCTGCCTGGAGCAGAGAAGGGACAGATGTTTTCACCTGCTGGACATTTTCCTGAAGAAGGTTCCCCAGTATTTCCACAAGGTCGGAGAAAGTCGGTCTCTCCTTGGGATCACCATGCCAGCAGCTCAGCATTATACGGTAGCTGCCAAGAAGAAATGCTTGTTTTACACCACAGAAATCCCTTTCTGCCCCACTCCACAGCTCCCACCCACATGGTGCCCACTAGGACAGACAGTTCCTGCAGTGTGAAGGAAAGCTTGGCCCACACAGCACAGTGGCCAGGTGAACTTACTGGCAGGGTGCTGGTTTGTTATCCACTTATTGTAACAGGGAACAAGGAGCTAATTCAGACCCCTCTGATACCCTTCAGAGCAGGAAAGCACAGTGCTCAGACCCATCCCAGCATGGGCATGCAAGAACACCTAGAGAGCTCTGATCAGAACCCATCTGCCTTGCTCTCCAGGCAGTGGCCTAGAGTGGAGGGTGTTTTGGTTCATCCCCTATCCTGGCTAAAGATCTGCATCCCACAGCTGTTCTGCTCTATGCTGGGATCTGGTAGGTTTCTGCCCTCCCACGGAGGCCTCTGCTCTAACCAGTGCTAGAATCCTTGAGGTTTCTGACTCACATTTCTGCTGTGGCATACTCTGGGGCTCTCATCCTGGTACCATCTTTGAGCCTCTGGCAGAACTCCTCATTGATCTGGACTCCAGGATATGGAGATGCCCCTAAAGAAGGTTCAGAGAAAAGTGGGAATATGAAATGTGCCATCAGAAACCAGTCCTTTCGAGACTGCCCTTTTGAGACTGCCCTTCATCCCAGAACACTGAGAGATGTGGTCACTACTCAGACACAGTCCAATCCTTGGTGCTGCCTGAGTCAGGCTTCTCTGCCTTAGTGAGCTGGAGGCCACCTCTGCATGCCTGTGTCCCCATCACTCTCTTCATGGGTGGATATGGCCTCCATGTTTTTTTGTCTATATTGATGTTGCTTCCCATCACTCCTTAGATGTGCTTCAGAATGTCTGTCCTGCACAGACTCACCCACAAACTGCTACCTGGGTAGAGGTGCCTCCCTCAGCGGCACAAGATCCTCATTGGCACTCACCTAGTGAGAAGATTTCCCAGAGAAGGACCCCAAAAGACCAGACATCACTCTGGGTAGTGTAGACCTTGTCAAAGATGCTTTCTGGAGCCATCCACTTCAGTGGGAGACGGGCCTGCAGGAGGGAGAGGCAAGGCACAAATGTTTAGTTGGGAACCTGCCCCAGGACAGCCCTTTTTGCAGCAAAGGGATGAAATGGATGAAATGGATGAAAGGAATTCAGAGCCAATAGCCCTCCTCCTCTCTCCATGGAGGAATTGGTTGGGTCAGAGACAGGGACAGAGACACTGAAAAAGGGATGAAAGAATATAAGGAAGAGTAAGTTAATGACAGGCTGAGGGGCAGAAGAAAGGAGACAGAGATCTGCTGGTGGAGGAGGACAGGACATGTGTCATTGGTCCAATGGCTTCTGGTCCCAGCCATGCAAGTAATTCCACTTCTGCTTTTTCATCTTTTCATCAAGGGGGCCTAATCTGTAAAGGGTTTGAGAAAATGGCACTCACACTGCCTTTCCTGACGTAGTCGGGGTCCTTGTAGATGTCCCTGGCCAGGCCGAAGTCACAGATCTTTACCACATTGTTTTCTGACAGCAGGATATTGCGAGCTGCCAGGTCTCTGTGGATGCACTGAGGGCACAAAAAGAGGAAGGGTGAAATAAGAGGGAGAGAAACCACAATCAGAAAGTGTACATCACCTCCATTCCCCTGTAAGCCTGAGTTGTAATGGGGGAATGGTGGAAATGGGAAGAAGCTAATGATAAAAATTTCAAAAAGGGATGGTTAAGGAGAGGTCGAAATGGAAGAGAACTAATTTCCCAGCTTTGTGTGCACACATCTGTCTCAGATTTCCTGAGGAGTGTGAGGCAGATCACTGAATCTCTCTGTGTGTCACCTGAAAGGTGGCTGTTGTCAGGTCTCTCTAATCAGACAGGCACAAAAGATCAGGTGAGCAAAGGAAAGGCTGAACTTACCTTTCTGGATGCCAGGAATTCCATACCACGTGCTACCTGGAAGCTGTAGCAGATGAGGTCTTCCATTGTCAAGGGACTTTGCCACAAGTCATCCACTGTCCAGAAATAACAGAAAATGATTAGACAATTGGTGATCTGTTGTCCTCTGCCTCTCTCTGGGACTGCAGGATACAGCCAGTTTCTCAGTGAGGTACAATTAGTCCTCAGTCCTTACTGCAGTAGTCAGCTCTCCTCCAAGACTTTTTGCTTAGGTGGCAGAAGGCACAAGGCAGGAACCTCCTCAAGTGTGAGGAGAAAGAGTCCAGCCTCCAGCACATGTCAGTGAGACAGAGTTGTGGGGAACAGGACTGGAAGGGGCTTTGAAGGTCAGCTCATTATTCCTGTCCTAGGGAGGACTCCACAGGATCCCCCTCAGTTCTCCTTTCTTCAGGCTAAAATACCCAAAGGGATCTAATTCTCCCTTATGGGTTTCTGGTGGCGATTACAGAAGACAACAGATGATATAATAGCCCTGTTCAGGGAATTGCCATGCAACAGTGATCAGTTCCAAGGCTGGGTCCCCATTCCCCACTGATATTCTCTGCCCATTCCCCAAGTCTGGCATAGTTTTGGTGGTGCAGGTGAGGAGGTGCTGCCCAGGCTGGAGTGTTACCTTCCTGGATGGGCAGTGCTGTGCGGCTCTTGTGCATCAGGAAGCGGTGGAAGATGGCGCTGTCGCTGGTCCCAGAGCGGCTCCTCCTGTCAGCTCTCACTGCCTCCACGATGGACTGCACCTGAATACGCAGCCTGGGAGACTTCTCCTGGGAAGGGACCAAACCAAAACTCTCAGCAGGCAATGCACACTGTAACCCATGCACCCATGAGCTGCACAGTCTCTTCCTGTTCTTAAACTCTAATTCTGGCCTGGAAGGCTCTACCATTGCAGAAAGAAGGACAGAGGGTATCTTTGTCACATCGTCAGGTCATGTATTAGGCTGCACTTCTTCCTTCCCTCGACATGGGACAGGCCCCTAGGGGCAAAGGAAGCTACTCACCCTGTAAGGACTGAATCCTTCCCTCTTGGTCCGCAGGTAGTTGGAGAGGTTTCCATACTTGCAAAATTCTACAATAACCATGAGTGGACCTGGTGAGAAGAGATCAAAGGTTAGGGCAAGAGGTAAGGGCTTGAGTTGCCACAGCTTGTGTTACGTGCCACCTCGCTGAGCTGTGACATCTGCTCTAAGTGCACACAAACACTAATAACTTCCTCACAGGTCCCTGTGATCACACATGGACAGCAAAAAGACACAGGGGACAAGCTCTGATTTTTGGGAGCAGGCACAGCATGCTGCCTTGGGTTATTTACCATTGGGTTTGGTACAGGCACCCAGCAAATTCACCACGTTGAGGTGATTCCCGATGTGAATGAGGATCTTCAGCTCTGACATCAGTGCCTTGTGCTCGCTTGCAGTAGCTCCCTCTAGAAACACACAGACCATGTCATGACACCTTCTCACAGCTTTTCACTCCCCCTCACCACTCTTCTCTAGCAGCATGTTAATGTGAGTCTTGCTGAGGAGGCTGTGACCTCAAAGCCTCAGTACATTTTGTTATTGCATGTTCCTACATGAAATATTGAGCCTTGTCTGAAGATCCCAGGATCCCTGCTGTAACACGTAGGGTGCTCTCTGTAAGTGCAGGGACCCAGAACAAAGGACAACACAATCTGTGCCCAACAGATTCTTCTTTATTATAGTTGTGCAGTGAAAAACATCACTTGAGACTTTCATTGGGATGCACCCGTTTGAATCTCTGCCCTTTTGGCCTCCAAACAGAGATAACAAGCCATGAAACAATTTGAAAGAAAATTAGGAACAAAAGACATCTGATTCTTTTTATCACAATTGAAGACAGGAGGTGTCTCAACTCAAACCCAGATATCTTTTGATGATTCCTCTTCAACAGCAAACACAGTGTCATGCTCCTGCCATCTCTCTGTACTGCATCTTCTCTCAAGCATCCAATTCGCATGAATTCTTGACCCTCTGTTTTACCCCCAGCGTGTGTTCTCTGGTTTTGTGTGCCTTTTTCATACTTCTCAGTCTCCCCACATGCATTTTGTCTTACATGAGAGTTTGTAAATTTAGCCTGAGAGACAGACATGAGAGTTTGTAAATTTAGCCTGAGAGACAGAGGCATCCTCTTGAGCTGCAGCTGATGGGCCAGGTGAGAGCCTTGCCTCAAAAAACTGTAAAGCAACCTTGCACACGAGGCTCCCCTCTGCTGTGCAGATGATCTGTACACTTACAACAGTAAATACTGTTCAGATGAGTCATGACAATGAGACATGTACAGTTTCCATGTACAGGCTACTTCTGGCCAGAGACTGCCTCAGTGTTCTGTTTGGTGCCAAATTACAGAATAATGTTTTGGATGCCTGTTTGAAAGCATGGCTATAAAAGTTTAACATCTCACTCTGGATAAACCAGGCTCTGGGTACAAAGCCAATTTAGCCCTCAGAGCAGGGTAAGAGCTGCAGCCAGCTTCCATACCCAGCTCTGGATCTGACCCATAAACACAAAATACAGGCACATTTGGAAGAAGGCAATTGGGAGCCAAAGAGGGGCTTTTCCTTTGCAGACAGATAAATTTCCTTGAAAACTGAGTTTCCCCAAGCCCTTTGCTGTCTGTTCTGCCACTTCAGCCTCCCAGTGTAGCTGAATGGAGCCAAAGAGGATCAACTGTGTTGAGGCCAAGAAGCCATTAATTAAAAGACAGGCATTTATGAGGTGAATGTTCCCTGGCAGGTGCCTCATTAATTGCTATCTACATACATAGCATGTTTTGCTTCACTGTTCACATACCTTTCAGCATTTTGACTGCTACAGTCTCACAGCTGTTACTTTTATTGATCCCAAATGCTGATGCTTCCACCACCTTCCCAAAGGCACCATGACCCAGGACTTTACCTATGGACAAGGAGAGTAAGTGTGAAGGCAGGTGCAGAAAAGGCAGAATAGAATGAAGGAAAACAAAAATCCCAACAGGAAATCATGGGAAGAGGAAAGAAAAAACATCATAAAGGAAAAGGAAGGAGTGGAACATGTGCCCTTTCAGGTGGCTGCTTGCTGTGTTGATGAGAATAAGAGAAAGGACGATGGAAGGAACTGAGACAGAGCTGGCATGGACAAAGTAGAGGAAGGAAATGGCCATGCAGAAGTGAGGGGCTGCTTGTCGCCCTAGAGCAACAAGCTGTTGTGTGTGGGAAAGGTAAATGACCCCTTGCAGCACAGCAGCCAGGACTAATGTCACTGCTCTGTGCCTCAAAGGTAGTCTGCTGTCCTTTAAACTCTGCCAGACAGAGGGAAGAGGCTGCAGGTAGGTGTCTCAGCATGAGGACAATAATGGATGAGATCCTGATCCTGAACTTGGGGTACCTGCTGTGAACTGGGCTGTTCTGTCCAGACTCCTGCTTGGGAAATGTGGGGATGTGTTTTAAACCATGCCCAGGGGTCTTCTGTTTTCAGTAATACCTGTGTGGATACACTAAGGAAGTCTGGGCTTACAGTTGGCTCAGACCTGTCTACAGGCAGACCTAAAGAGATTTCTCAGGGACTGCTGGACTTTAGGGACAGTGTGGGGAAGAGGATGGGAAGCCTGGGGCAGAGAGAAAGCATTAAATACACAGAGGTGTGTTAAGAAATCTGAAGAGTGAGTTTGTAGGGCGTGCAGTGGGAGGGTGGGGGTGTGGCTCACCTAAGCGCAGGCGGTCTCGTGGGAACTCCCACTTGCTGGAATCGTAGGGCAGGTACTCGCACTGCTCCTCCAGGGGCACCTCGCCAGGGTCCATGATAATGGACAGGTAGCCTGTCTTGATGTCTGCGTGAGCCGGCTGCAGGAACCAGCCAACACCAAGGGTAAGGAGGAGCCCTCCCTACCCTGGGTGGTGACTCCCAGATGGATTTGGATTCTTTGCCTGCCCCGACTTCCTACCCCCTCAAGCAAAGGCCATTCCCTGTCACCTCCTTTACCACAGCCCTTACTCACTCTGTCCTTGGCAGTGTGAGCATTGGAAGCATCACTCAGTGACCTTCTTTTAGCAGGTGCTGTCATACAGCCCTACATCACAGCACTGGTGTTGCCCCAAGCCCTGATATGCCATCTCCTTCTGCCTGGGCAGTCACAGTCACATACCCTTTTGATGTTGCAAAAGATGAGAATAAGTAAGATCCAGAAGAAAACAGCAATAACTCCAGTCCCAATCAGGATGACAATCTCCACATTCGTCCTGTCATCAGAGCCTGTGGGATGGGAGGGAAATTATAGCTTCAGAGATTCCATGCACTAACTCAGCCATTCCTTATGGCCTGCATCAGGATATGGGGTGAGACTGCAGACATGTTTGCCTGACCTAAACATGCTCTGAACTACAGATCCCCCTGTGAGAACACCATGCCACTAGCAAGGCCAAGGGGCTTTCACTGCCTCCCACTGTCACAGGGAAGATACATGGGAGCTTGGCCATAACTCTTATTCCACCCCTTCACATCCCCAGGGGTGTTGTGGGCGCTGGTACCTTCCACGGAGACGCTGGCGGAGGAGTTCACACAGCCCTTAGCGTTGCAGACGCTGCACAGATAGAGCCCAGCATCCTCCTCCCTCACCCTCTGAATGCTCAGCCTCTGGTTGAAGTCTGCCAGGTCAATCCCTGTAAGGCACAGACGGTTGTGGTGGTCACTCACAGGGAGGGAAGATCAGTACACTGGACTCAGGCTCAAAATAAGGCTTGCATTTTTTTGCTGATTCATTTTAGATGGCAGAATGACATCACACCAGTTGGTAGAGGCTCTTCTCTTGATGGCCCCAGAAATACCCTGGAGGAGCTTTCCCCAGACAGTGTATGGAGGGTACAAATCCCCCACTGAACAGGCTGAACAGGAATAGTGCCCAGGCAGTCCAGCTGGTGTGTCAAGTTCTGCTTCAGCTTCAGAAACTCTTCCTTTCACTCTGCAGTGTGCCTGGATCCTTTGCATGCTCCTTCCCTGAGATTTGGGTCAGTCCCTGCATAATCAGAGATGCCAGGCACTGGGCTGAGAGAAGAACATGAATGATTTCTCTCTCCCTGCTCTCCAGCTCAATGTGCACAAGCACAGACAGTGTTGAGCCAGGCCCTAGGGCAAAGACTTGGCCAGTGAGACTGCATCATATTAGAACAGAATGTGATTAAAACCAGGGTCTGGCTTATTCAGAGAACGGGTGCCTTTATCTGGGGACAGCAACTCCCAGAACCCAGCAGTGTTCAGCTCTCCAGCTGCTGGACATACTGCCCTGCCTGTGATCCACCCCCATCCCACTGTACCTGACACTTCTTCCACCAGTTTCTCATCTTTGTACCAGCTGATTTCAGGAACGTGGTTGCCGTCCACCTTACAGCGCATCTCTATGGAGTCGCTGACGTTCACCCAAATGTCTGTCAGGTTCTGCTTGAGGCGAGGGATCTCCAGGGCTGGAGGAGCAGCACAAAGAGGAGGGGAAAACGGGAAACTGATTGATCAAAACAATATCTGTGTTCCTGGGGGGCTTTGGGTCTCTGACCCCTGCTGAAGGGTGTCTTGAGAACCCAGGTGCCTTGCCTTTGCCACCTTGGGTTTAGCTTGCTTGTGTGGCTTCCCCTGGGGACGGACTGGGAAGCTGATGGCAGCAAGAGCACCAGCTCTCCTGTGTCACTCCCGCCAGCCCTGTGGACCCTCACCCTGCACAGAGATGTATTTCTTGTGGCAGTGTTTCTCCCGAGTCTTCCTGTTCTGCACCTCACACACATAATCTCCCTCCTCATCCAGGGAGATGTTTGGGATGGTGAGCAGCAAGGTCGCATCGTTGGAGTTGGGCTGGAAGCGCAGCTCCCCCTGCATCTTGGTGGCATAGTGGTGGACGTTCTTACAGTCCAACACGAGGGGGTTGCCCTCTTCATCATGGAGCTTGGAGAGGTTCAGCCGGTACCACTGCAGGTTCTCATAGGTGTAGTTGTCTGCATTGCAGCTCAGCTGTAGGTCCTGCCCCTCTATGGGCTCTTCTGAGGGCTGGGACTCAATCTCGAACCCATCTGGAATGGCTTTCAGGAAGGAAATGAACATATGAATGAGTTTTCATGGTTGAGCTGCCAGACACAACGAAATTGTCTCCTTGGGCTCAGCTCTCAGAGATCTGCCTGTCCTCAGCCAGCGTAAAGGAAACCACTGTAGACCAGAACTGTGACATGCAAATTGCTGGCAACCCCAGCTTAAGCCCAGCAAGTGCTATGGGATATACTCAAGTCCCAGGGTGAAATTAAGATGGAGTCACAAATGAAACAAGCCAGGGAGGTCTGAATTAGGCTGCTACTGCTCCCAGCTCAGCTGCAGCATTCTGGTTTGCACACATGCCCACTTTTACATGTGCAGGCAGCGACACAGCAGGCTGGACAACAACACAGAGAGCACTACTGAAGCTGAGACTGAAGATGTTCATCTGGCTTTACAACAGCTGGTGGCTCTGACAGCACAGATACTACCACAGGGGCCATGAGCTCAGCCTTCTGGGCTAGGAATTTTATTATGGAATTCTCATTCCATAGGATAAGCTTTTGCTGTGCCCTTGCTGGGCTCCCTGTCTCAGCAGGCAGCGACAGCCTCCCGCCAGGACGGGGTACCACTGGCAGGAGGCTCATACAGCCCGCTATGGGCCATGACTCCAGCCCACGCCGCTGGTTCCTACAAACTCAACTTCCTCCCATCACCAAAATCCCGTGGGATCACTGCCGGGGGCCGCGGCCAGCGGGACCTGGCCTGGGACAGGCTCGGGCGGTGCCACTAGAGGATGCTCTTGGGTCAAACACAACCCCGGGTCCAGTGAGCTGCCTGGTCCTGAGCCAGCGGGATGTCCCCAACCCAAGACCTGCCCAGGACCCAGACAACAGGCAGAGCTGGCTCACTCCCAGGTCTGCCTGCCAAACTCTGCCTGTGCTATCTGCTGCCAGGGCTTCAGGCATTTGCCACCCAGCAGAGCTCTGGGTTAGCCCTGCTTTCCTGCTGGCTTTCCAGTCGCTGTTGAAGTTCCTAACTGTGAATGGCAGGACTTTACAGCTCTAGGGGTCTGCCTATTTCAAGCAGAGAGCTTGGGTGGTGCAGGTGGGGGGAATTTTACAGTACTCACTGGTCACATAGAAGTAGATCAGCCGCTCGTCTCGACCCACTTTATTAGAGGCAATACACTTGTACATGGCTGAGACATTGGCCTCCTGGATGGCCAGCTTGCTGACTGTCTGATGGGAGGAAGAGAACATAAGGAAGAGTTAGGAAGAGCAACAGGGAAGAGAAGTAGGATCACTGCTGCTCTCTGTCAGGTAGCAAAGCCCCCCAGCAGCTGTTGTTGCATAACTTTGGAAAAGGGTTAAGCAAAATCAGACCCTTATTCTCCAGCCCTTTGTGTATTTCAAGTTTTATCCGTTGGCTCTACCAATAACAACATGTTTTTATTCCCAATCTCTGTATCTTTTAATGGAACTCAGTCAGCATAGATGCCTCTCCATGGGAGCAAAATTCTTCTTAAGCCCCTCAGGTCACAATGGGGACAGTGCTCAGCAAGGGGGACAGTAACACGATGCAGGGCTGAGGGGATGGTTAAGCTCCTGCCAAGCTTTATTTATAACAGTGGGAAGAAAGGGAAAGAACACCAGGGCATTGATTCCCTGGGCACTCTGCAGTAAAGTGACTACTTAGTGTCCCTAAGGGTTCAGTGGAATTTACAGGTACTTACAGACTGCAAGCACTCCTTTTATTCATAAGGAGAAATCAAACCTGTGGAAACATCCCAGCTCTCATCCCTTCAGGAAGAGCTGTCATCTTTCTTTGAATTCCAAGTGTACATAGACACAGTCCTAAATGCATCCTCCTCTCCCCCTCCAGCAAGGCATGGTTAAGAGTGGGCAAACAGCCAGGCTGCCATCCTGGGAGCATGGAGCCAGGGGATGCTGCCTCCAAATAAGCCAGGAAAAGCAGCTGGGGAATAAGGCTGCTCTCCTCCTCCTGACTCACACAGCATATGTGTGAGCTACCAAATGTGTTACAAGCGCTCCCCTTAGAGGAGACTCGCAGTTTGAGGCTCCAGTTTAAATGACAAATTAAACACATGCAGAAATCCCTTTAATGAGACAGTGTTTAAAATGCAAAATTAATGTGTTCCTACAGGGAAATTTCTTTGCCTTTACATGTCATAGACTTTAGGAAGCATTTCCGTTCTGAGGGGCAATGTATTGAGGTAGGGTTGACCAGAAGGAACAGTCATTCATTCAGTGCATATTCAACACAGCTGAAGTGACTTTATTACTGATACTTTTGTGCATTGCCTTTTCCGTTTCTTGGGGTTATTCATACAACCAGAGTGACCCTATTGCTGGCACTTTTGTGTGCTGCCTTTCCTGTTTCTTAGGGATTTTCCTTCTAATCTGCAGTGTTGTGTTTGAGTTGGGGTTTCTTGATCTGACATCATCCTGCTGCCTGTAGTGCATGGCCGTGCACTGCATATCCTGTGGCTCATTCTGGCCTTTACAGATGGAATAAAAACCAGGAGGATGGTAAAGAGAAGACAGGCAGAAAGGAAAAGGAGAGAGAGAGAGAGAAAGCATATTTTAGGATATAGCATCCCACTGCAAATAGAGCTCTTTTCTCCCAAAGCTCTTGCACATCCGCGGGGATGCACAACCTAAGTGGAAGCTCCAGGACAGTTAGAACCAAACAGATGGAGTGAGAAAGACACAGCTGAGAAACAGGAGAAAGAAAATGCAGAAAATAGGAAAAGATCAAAAAGAACCCATACAAGTATCACATCCATAGTGGAACACAAGGGCTTCTCACCCAGGAACTTCCACCACCCCTGCTTGCATCCCTGGGGAATATCAATCCCTCACTCTCCCTTCAGCTGCTCTGGCAGGAGACTCATCTGCCCTTGCCACCCTTTTGGCAGAGTGATGAACTCCCGGCCAGGCCAGGGGACAGGAAGTGCCTTTAGAGGTGTGTTGGAAAACAGGAAGTGACTTTCGGAAACAGGGGCCCATTTGTTTGTTCTGCGGCTGGTGCCCGACACCATTGGGGACAGGAACCTTGTCATGGCGCAGACCTGACACTCATGGCTGCCCGGGAGACAGAAAGAAACAGGCAGCAAGCAGGTCACATGCTGCAAAGAGGGAGAGGTGTTCCTTCCAGAGAGGAAATGCTTTGATGGAGAAGTGGCTTTGTAGAGCACACATTGCTCCCACTCACAAAGATGCAGTGGATGGATGCCAGCTTCTCCAGACCACTCTCACCCCACCAGGATGGGGACAGCTGGATGAAATGCCCCACCAGACACATGAACCTTCCCAAAGCCAGAGATTTCCTAGTCAGTTTGTCACTCCTGCTCTCCTGCCCAGGATGCTCTACAGGATTCAGTTCTCACAGCTCATGCAAAATGTTCAGAAATGGCCACGGAAGCCCCCATAGCACCTGTCCCACATGTCTTCCCTAGCTGGATGTCCTGTGTTCAGTAACAATCCATGAAATCCCTCCTGTGCAGCCAGCCCCAGTGAGAGCCTCTCTGGACACAGGGTAATTTCTCAAAGATAACAGCTCTCTCTCGCCCTGGGGCTGCCTGGTACTGCGGAGCCCCAGCGCTGGGGAACTGCCACTGATGGTTTACTTTAGAAGCAAGAGGTGTGAAGCCCTCCCCAAATCTGTCTCTGCCAGGCCTCTCCCCAGCCCACTTTTCCTGGCTGATTGCAAAGAAGTCCTGCGCCCGTCTCCAGCTCCCTGTCCCGGGATGGGTTTGGATTATAGCCTCACCTTGTTCCGCCCCTCCACAAACTCCACCCAGGTGTCAATGCTCTCGATGGGATTCACGGCGTCCTGCCGGGACACATCTTTCCAGTCCTTGCACTCGGGCATCCGGTCCCGCTGGTGGCGCCGTGCTGCCCGGTGCCTGCTATTGCTAACCCAGCAGCCAGAGACCAGCAGGGGAAGGAGGAGAGAAAGAGAGAGAGAAGGTTAGCTGGGAAAAAGGCAGCAAAACCAGCTTTGTGTCAGAGAACTGATGGCCCTGTCCTAGAACTCTGCAAAATTTCCTGGGTCTTTCAGTTACACAATTCTGATGTGTTTTAGAAGGGTGCCTTGCAACCACCAGTGAGGCAAAAAGTTGTAGGTATGAAAACTGAGGCAGGGAACAGATAGAGGTGTCCCAAGCAGTGTCTTCACCCACAGGCCTGGGGCTTCATCTTTCCTTGCTAGGGGTGGAGAAAGGCAGGGATTAAGTTGATTCACGTGTGCCTAAGGCAGCTCTTCATGTCCTTTTTGCTCAGCAGCAAGGCCTTAAAGCCCTGCTGGGACTGAGAATCAGGGGTGTCACTGACTGGCTGGTGCTGGCCTGGAGAGCAGATGGTGCAACACCCAAAGATACAGCACCCAGGAGTGCTCCTGCTGCCCTTGATTCAGCAGAAGCCAGGAGAGAGACCTCCCAAGTAGAGGTGCTGCTGGTGTCTCACAGAGGAATGATGATACCACTTCAGACTGATGGGTGGGAAGAAGTGCCCTAATCTATCAGGGACCTGGGATGTTGCAGCCTGCAGGAAATGAAATGTGGGTTGGGGTGGAAGATGGGAGGGTCTGTCCAAAAATATGGGTTGGGATAGAAGGGAGAGGCTTTGGGTAACAGAGAAGCAGAGGGAAGCTAAAGGCCCAGGAGCTGTAGCAAAGGTGTGTGCTGGCAGTGTGGGGCAGAACACTTGGCAGGGCAAACACACTGGTGAGCTGTGTAAACAACAGGAAGCTAGAAAGAAGCCTCCTGCATCCTCTGGAGCTGTGCTAGGCAGAAATATGGTGGCCTTGCGAGACAGTGCTCATAATTCATGGGCCTCTCTGCTTCCTGACAGGGCCACAGTGCACTTGCATGCAATGGAAAGCTCTCTGGTGTCCCTAGCTTGGCAAAAGCCTGCACAGGGCTGTGGGACCTGGCTTCCTCCGGCACCCTGATGTCCTCCACCCTGACTGCTTTGGCTACAACTCCCCAGCATTGCTTTTCCTTCTTCTGTGAGGCTGTCTTTAAAAAATGCCATTGCAGCCCTGCCTGATGCTGCGTCAGCTTCCCAAGACACAGGCAATGGGCATGCACCCTTCCTGCCTACCTACTGCCCTGCTGGCAAATCATTCCAGCAACTGGCAGAGATCTGGCACTTCAGGATTCACCAATTCTTCCCCACAAGCAGCAGCTGCCTATTCCATCATTGCCCAGAAGACAAAGGACAGAAAAGCCACGGGGACCTCAGGGCAGGAACGGCATGAGCCCCAGCTGCTGTCTTGGGGTCTCACCAAGGGGCTGTGATAATTTGTCCTGCAATCTGCCTCAGTTTCCCCATTAGCACAGTGATCAGTGGTTTCATTGTAGGTGCTGTGAGGTGTGGCTGGGCCATGGACATCCCCTGACAAATGCAGGTGGCTGAGGATGCAGAGGATGCCATGGAAGCTGTTGTTGTCTGGAACCAGCCAGCCTGGGCAGAACTCCCACACGGACAAGTGTCTCCACTCTGCCTTCCCACAAGGTGCCATGTTGTGGGTTGGAGAGCAAAAGTGAGACATGGCTGGGGGCATAGCCATGGTCACAAGAAGCCCATAACACCACCATGGTGGCTTGAGACGACACAAGTGTTGGAAGAAATGGCACTTACAGGCTGCGTCGGGAGAACATTCGACAGGGCATCCACGGCCTCCACTGCCACTGGATCACCTCTGGTGCTGGGATGCCATAGACAGTGCAGGTGAGGGCCTGGGGGCTTCTCTTGGAGTAGATGCTTGGAGAAGAGGCTTCCTTCTCATGGATGCGTGGAGGAACTGCAAGGATCAGAGTGACATTGTGAGTAGCTGCAGGCCCAGCCACTGCACCCTCAGGCCTGGAACAGCCCTCCCCAGGCCCACTTATAGACAGCCTGGGCACTACAGCTCTCTGGCTCTCAGGGCAACTCAGGCACAGCAGGTCATATTTAAGCAGATTCAAGTGACATCGTTTCTCCTTTCTCTGGTGAGTGAACTGTCTGGATGCTGCAGGGCTCAAAGCACAGGCCACAGAGCCTGCTGGAGACAGATCTCCAGGCAGCAGTGCCCTTCCAGACTTTTTTAGCTGGCATCTGTTTCCTGCATGACTGGAACCAATTTCTGCTGTGGGAAAACTGCATAGGGGCTTCTCACCCAGAGGAACTACTCTAGATCAAGACTTCATCTGTGTGGCAGCTGCCCTGCTCTCAAGTCCACATCAGTCAGGGTCACCTTCAGCAGCATCTCCAACTGCATTTGGGAAGTGGCCCCCAAGCAATGACATATCCTGCCCAAAGTGAGGTAGACAGGAACAAAATTGTGCCATGGGGGAGGAAGAGGTGATGTAGGTACCAACTGCTTTAGGATAGTAATGGGGACTTGGTCTCAGAGCAGGCCAAAGGCTGGGGCCATGGGCTCAGCACTCTCCCCCAGCTCCAGTCCCAGCCCCCCTTACCATTGACAATTAACTGGAGGCTGATGTGCTTCTCCAGCCCCGCCAGCCTGTTCCGCAGAACCAGCGTGTACGTCCCAGCATGCTGCTCCGACACATCCTTGATCTGCATTGAAGATTGAGATTGCTTGGGAATTAGCTTTCCATCCTTGTACCTGCGGGGAGGCAGAGAGAAAATGCAGCCATGGGGAGGAAGTGTCCCACTGGCAGCTGGGCAAAGGGTTTGCTGGTCCCCACAGGAGTGCAGTCAGGCTGCCCTTGCTAGCTCTGAGGACCTCTCTGGAGAGATCTCTGGGCCTTCCCTGGACCACAGTTATGGGTCTGCACATTGTTTCATATAGATGTGTGTGGGGTTGGGGTAGATGTGTGTTGTTGCCCTGAGCAGTAAATGGGTGCAAAGCTCCCATCTCCAGTCAGCTCTGCTGGAAGTGCAGCATGATGAGATGCACAACCCATCCCACTACCTTGTTCCTCTGGGCAGCTGTGATTGCCACAGCAGAGGGACAAGAGGGACAGTTCCTGTGGGAACTCCACTTGGCCCCTCCAGACAATGCAGAGCTGCCAAGCCAGGCTGTGCAGCTGAGAGCCAGGACATGGGAGAAATTACCCCCATGGTGGGGGGCAAAAAGGTGACATTTAGGACAATCTTGGCAACAGAGGGACCTAGCAAGGAAGCCAGGCTAGGCTTCCCCATTTGGCAGAGGAAAGGAGGAGAGGAGAAGGTGGCTCAAGCTAAGAAAGGTTAAGTTACCACTGGAAGTCTGGTGGGGGGTAAGCCACGACTTTCACTGGCAGCTTCACGGTTTCATCTCCTGCAGTGGCTTCTATCACTGGGCCCTTCCTCCACTCCACAGTGATGAAGGGCTTTTCTGCAAGGAAAAAAGAAGGACAGGCAGAGTGTCATGACAGTGCAGCTGAGATTCTGGCAGCTGAAGAGCTGCCTCTGTCTCCCTCTTGGGAATTACTGGGGATGCAGGAAGGCTGGGCTGCCCTGTGACTTTCTGCTGCCAAGAAACAGCCACCCAAAGCTGATGGTGCCTTGAGCACCTGCAGCTGGTGCCCCTCAGGGCAGCCATGCCACAGGGGCACTGCATTTGCCACAGGCCTGCAAGATATGTGTCCTGCCATTTATCCACATTTGGGCCAATTTGGTGTCGGCATCTCCCTCCCTCCCTTTTGGGACCTTGCTGAATGTGACTCTGCTCCCAGGGTGGTGCTGGGGCACAGGAGGGCTGAGGGGCCGGAGGAGGGCTGAGTTTCACTAAAGCAGAGTGGATGGAGGTTCAGGAGCCACTTTGCCCAGGCAGTCTGGGGTTGGCTCTGCTGCAGCTGGGCTCTGGCTGTGGCTCTGCAGGGCACTGGCAGATGCCATACCATGCACAATGACATCAGTGCTCTCCTCCAGCATCTGGGCACCATTGGTGGCAGTGCATGTGTACTTCCCCAGGTCCTGCTGGCTGACATTGTGGAGGGTCAGGATACTGTAGAGCTCTGTATATGTCTGCAGGGACCGGCGCTCAGACTCGATCACTGCTCGCTGCATCTGTGGGAGGTCACAGAGGGAAGGAGATGAAAGACAGCAATGGAATCGGGGGGCTGTGTGGATGGGCTCCTCACAGCTGTGATTGCTGATGCTCAGTGCTTGCCTCTGCCTGGACAGGTTTCTGCACAACTGACTGCCATCCTCAGGGATGGAAGGGCACATGTTCTGGGTACTGACTGCCTGGGGCTGGAGTTAAATATTAGCATGTTTTTCTCTTGTAGCCCAGGAATCAGGCTGGGAGCCCCATGAACTGAGTGATGTTCTCAAGGGACTCCACTGTCTCACCATTCAAAAAAGCCAGAGGATACAAGTGGAGGAAAACACAGTGGGGGAGGGACCACCTCATACGCTCTTGGTAACAAGGGCTCTATGATTAGAGTAGCTCTTTTTAAATCAATCACGTTTGCTGTGGACTTGCACTGGTGAAAGTGAAGCCAGTGCTTTCCCAAAAACACCAGAGCAGTAACACCTCAGCAAGGAGGGAGCTCTCTGCCAGGAAAAGGGGTCTTCCTTCTGTCTGCCTTCTGCTGCAGGATAAAAAAATGGGAAAACACTCTGACCAATATGTCCAGGGCATAGCATGGTTAGGATTATGAAGCAGAGCCCTGCCAATGATGTGAAGAGGAACAATGAAGGGTCAGGAGGAGGAGACTCAGAGGGAAACAGTTCAGTGCACGGGGAGCTGCTCAGTTTGCTGGTACCTGTTTGCCAGGGTAAGTCCACTGGAAGCGGACGCCAGAGTTGAACTCAGCCCCCACTGTGCAGTTCAAGACCAGCTTCTCTCCCACTAGCAGCTCCATGGCTTTCTTGGGATACAGCTGGATGTCATACAGCTCACTCCCTGATGAAGGAAATGACATTTCTGATCTAGTAACTGTTTGACTCAGACTGCAGTTACAGGAGGTTTGGGAATGACCTCCTGATGCATGTGTATCTCTATCTGCCACACAGTAGAAGAGATATAAGCACTATGCAGAGTCTATGTAGCTAGACAGCATAACAATCCCATGAACCACACTGATGGACTTCAGAGCCACCCAAACTGCTCCCCTGAGCCTTCCCAAATATTCACCTGCTATATGGATGATGAAGAAATTGGATTTGAAGACCTTCTTGTCGATTACAGTCTCACAGTGGACATACAATAAGTCCCTGATCAAGTGTGTGGGTACCTGCATTCCCTTCTTGTTGTCCCAGAAAGTGCTTTTCCCGTCAGGGTGGATGAAGAAATTTTGCTGGAAAAATCAACATTTTGCCAACTGAAATCAGAGGGTAACAACATTCTCAGTCCACCACTCCCAGGCTTTATGCTGGTTAACACATCCCTTTTGTGGGAAGAAATGATGCAGCATCACGCTGTGCTGGCCTCCTGCCCTCTCCCCCAAGGGTTCGCCATCTAGGAATTGTGGCCTCCCCTCTACCCTGAGTAGCTACATCCTGCACCATGAGCCTCCCCATCTGCAGAGTGGGCCAGAGACTTCCAGGAATGGAAATTTCTAGAGATAGCTAAGGAAACTGATGCTGATGTCCCAAACATCAGCCCCACCGGGATGAGTGCTGACCTTGAGTAGTGTCCTTCCCGGGCAAGGGAAAGGCCCCTGGCCCCCAGAATGTCCCTGGAGGCCTTTGTACAATAGTAACACTCATCCTGGAAGGATGTATTTGCATTGTAAAAAAAAAAAAAAAAAAAAAAAAAAAAAGAGAAAAAGCAAACTGATAAGAGAGATGTTTTTACTCATAAGCCCCAGGGCTGCAGCCTCCTCCGTTGTGGGGATGCTGACCATCTAGAGGGGTATAGATCACAGAGATGAGGCAAACAGGGGATGCTGTGGGGAAATGGGTTTGAAACAAAGTCCTGTTTTGTTTCATAGAGCTCCAGGGAAGAGAAGCAAGGTTGGCAGGAAACCTGTGGGGTCTGCCCAAGGGAACTGGACAACATAGCTTCAACCAGCAAATAAAACGAGGAAGCCAGTGGCTTGTACTTTCCATGGAAAATGTATCCCATGCATTTTCCTTTCCTGGCAGTGCCTGTCATGCTTCCACTCAGGCAATTACAAATGCAGAACAAATGCAATACATCTCAGTCCAGAGTCTCCCAGCAGCTGAGCTCTCACCGAGGTCAGTGTGACGTTAAGGTCTGGGATGGACACGAGGCATGGTACCCAAGTGTTCTCCTTCTTGCTGATGAGGAGGGTCTCTGGCTTGTTGATAAATGGCTGTTCGAAATCTGCAGAAAAGATACAAGGAGAACTACTAACAAGAAAAAAACCGGGAAAAGGCAAGAACCAGTAGAAAAGGAGGCTTTCTGAATTTCCTTAACATAGCACAAGCTTCAAAGAGCGAGTGGTGCTGAGCTGTTCAGCCCCATCTGCCACATGTGACAGTCCGAGGAGACACCTGGAGCTTGGGAATGCAAAGGCAGTCGGCTCCTCCGCACCAAACACGGCACTTGTGTGACATTTGGGCAGTGCGGGAAATGACCTCCCCTTTCCTGGAGCCCTCGCGGTCTCTGCCTGAGCCTGACCCTTTGTGAAACCAGTGCGCCGTGTCCTGGGCTCGGCGCCTGCCCAGCTGGTGGCTGTGTCCCCGCGCGGGGCCGGCGTGGAGCTGGTGGGACTGTGCTGCCCTGGTGCAGCGGTCGGCAGCGCGACCTTCCCGGGCGAGGAAGTGATCCGCAGCGCAATGGTATGCAGATGTCATCCTGCAGCCATCCCGGCCGGCAGATAAACACATGAGCTGAGCTTTCCAGGGCTGCCACCCCACTGCCGCCCGACTGCTGCAAGCACAAATATTGACAGGAAGAGCAAAACCGCCCAAAAAGAATCATTATGAAATGACTTAGCAAGGCCAGGGATGTTACACTAAACTCTGTGCAGAGCAATATAGAATCAGCAGTGACCTACGCTGACTAAATGAAATGAAGACAAAATTGGAAGAGACAAAGAATTGTGAGGCTGCTTGGTGGCCTCAGTGACAGATGATTTATTCTGTACTATCAGCCCCTGCCTGCCCTTTTCCACAGAGTTTTATGCCTCATGGGATGCTCTGAATAGAGACTGGTTCCTACTTGTCTTGAAGGCATGGTGTTGCCAGCATCTCTCCTCTGTAAATGTCCATCCAGCACATGGTCATGATTGACTTTATTCATGGAAATCGTCCCCTGGGTGAAACGGGCTTTATAAGGGGGTGATGGGTCTCCATCTGGGAGACACTGGGCTGCCTCAGAGTCCTGCTAGGGGAGATTTTATAGATTTTGGTACACTGGAATCAGACCAAATGACCCCAGTGGCCTACATTTAGTTTTATTCACCTGTGTTTCAGCTAAACCATTGATTTCAAGGGAGTGTAGCATGAGGACATCTGTTTGTCCAACCTGAGATTCTTTCCCCCTGATACCCAACCCCTAAAAAGACCCATCTAAAGGGACAAGTCAAAGATGAATTCGGAAATGATCCTCACTTGGGGATTCTGTTGCTCAAATCACGTTGGGCGGGCCCAACCCAATCCAACCCAGTGCTCCCACAGTCAAGTGCATAAACCTTTAATTTTTGATCTATAAAGCTGCTGCTTCAGTGATAGTCATGCTGCAAAGACCTCTTCTCTGTGCAAAGCACTTTTTCTACAGTGTAGGTGAAACAACCCACACTCAAGAAACAGTACTGGTCACCTCTGAGGAACAGATGGATTGCCCCAGAGAGTTATCTTTATTTCCTGGGTTTTTTGCTGCCACAGGATTGCTGACTTCTGAAATCACAGATTTGTTTCTGAGTGTGAACATGTTCCTCATTCCTCTCCTGAACCCTGGGCATGTGGAGAAGGAGGAGCTGCACAACTGCCAGAGGTGAGAGACTATGAGGTCCCCTTCAAGCTCAGATGGCAGCCAAAAACTGATTTACTGGGCTGGCCCTGCTGCCAATGAGCTTGTGATTCATGCACTAACTCCCCTCTCTGACAACATCACAAATTTCCTTAAGACTGCCTTAATGGGTCGGATGGGAATAATTTAGCATCTTCTTCATTAATACCTGCTAAGCTTTATGAGATGTGGGCTGTACATAGCCCATCCCACCCCAATGGGGCATTCTGTGTCTATAGTGCTATCTGTAGTTGTAATACAATACACACCTAACCAGACACATGAAAAGGAGACACATGTGTGGAGAGTTCATTTAAGAACTGAACTGCAGGTAAAATACAGAAGAACCCATTTTTCCAAGCACAGATATTTTGTTCCTGGCAATTTCACCAAGCTCTTAACATGAGAAATGAGCTTGATGGATAAACCTGTGGTCTGATCATCCTGTCTCCAAACATCCCCAACACTTACATCAGCCCTTCCAAGCTCTCCAGGGACAGTCTCACATTGCAGCCCAGTTCAGCAGGAACAGTCTTTATCTGAATGTTCTGCAATGGCTGTACTTACTATATGCCTAGGTTTTCCTGACATGTCCCTTCTCCTGCCTGAAAGGCTGTTCTGTCTGGAAAGACAGATTCTGAGGTGTTCTAGATGCTTGATAACCATAAGAAGGGACAGCCTGATTGGACTGAGTATGAACATGTGCTGTGTAGCCTTGTGCACTGCAGTGCTGTTGGCAGGATCTGTTGCACACACGCCGTTCACAGGCACTATGAGTCCCATGGGTCCTGACAGTGTGGGATTTGTTGCCCCTAACCTGCACCATGTGCACTCTCTGGCAAACAGGAGAGGAGCTGCTGAGCTGCAGAGAGGCTGGAGGTGAGAGAAGGTGGATCAGGGGCCAAAGTGACATTTGTTGGATCACAAAGAAAATCAGTTCTTGCAAAAGCACTCCCTGCATGTAAGCTTACTGTAAGGGGTTGTACTAATTTTCAGTGTATCTAAGAAGCTCTCTGCCTCCATCCTGATACAACCCTCTAGAGTGCCTGAACACCCCTGTCCAACTCATAGATGTCTGAAATCCAGGCAGGCTTTGTCCTGTTTTAGGGTGGGCAGCATAGCTCATGGAAAGAGGAAGCAATTCCCCAAACAGATTTCAATTCCTCTCCAACAGCTGCCCAGCTTTTCTGATTTGCCCTGCATTTTTCTCTGCATAGTTGCAGAGGCAAAATTGGCTTTGCCCTGGGACTTCTGAAAAATGCATCTTATATGTCATGACCTGCCTGGCTCATGACAACTGCACCAACTAATAAATGGGGGCGGAAAGAGAAATAGCTCAGCCAACTGTTTCTAGGGGACAGAGTTCATTTATCTTGCTGGAGCCTGCTGTGAGCAGTGGGGGAGACAACGGAGGAGAAACCCCTGGGACACAGAGACGCTGAGTATTGGCCCTGAAGCCACTCCCTAAGCTGAGGATTCAGCCCCAAGCCTGGTGAACGTCCCTCCTCTGCCAAAATACACCTCATAACCTTGCCTGCATGGGCAGCCCCTGCACAGTGTGGAGAGGAGCATCTGGATCTGTCACTGTGGAGCGGCTCAGGCCAGCAGGGCTGGGAAGAGGTTGCACATGGAGTGTTTGTACCACTCATCCTCTCCCTCTCAGTCTCAGCTTTATGAAACACTACCACCCCTGGCCACCAGCATCTCAGGGAGCCCCCAGCTGCCCAGAAGATAACTCCCGTGCATTTTTTAGTGGTGGAGCATCTGTGAGGCCAGGCTCTCCTTGAATTCCTGCATTCCAGCCCGTCTGGAGCGATGCCCCCGGGATGGGACATAATTGAATTTCAGGCACTGCCGCCATGGACGGATATTGGTCCCCTGCACTTCCAGGGAACCAGCCCTTGGCCAGGCTCTGCCGTGGGAGGCACATTGAGACGTTTAATCTTTCAGATATTACGTTGGTGCATTGGCTGCCCTGAGGCCCCCAGCCTGCAGGTGCACACCAGCGACAGCTCTTACCTCTCACAAACACGTAGGTGCTGACTGCTGTGGTGCCCTCGATTTTGGCATCAATGTACTTGTAGTAGCAGCGGTAGTAACCTGTGTCGTTCGCCTGCGCCTCCGTCAGCACCAGCACTTTGCAGTACGGCTTTGTGCTGGTCCCCTCGCAGTCTTCCTCTTGGAGTGCCCGGCCGCTGCTGGGGGCTGCTGAGGCCACCAATTCAGTCTCCTCCTTCCCAGCAGGATCCACCTTGCCCCCTGGCCACAACCACTCCAAAGGGTGCTGGCCTCTAGACATGGGCAAAAAGCAGCATTAGCTTTGGGCTGAGCATGGTGAACATGGTGGTGGTTTTATTGATCTGTGTGACTCTGTGCATGCCTGCAGGCCCAGCCAGCCACCAGTCTGGGGCTGAGGCATGGAGGAATGGCCATCCTCCAAGGGAAAAATCAGGCACAAGGAAGTGGGAACCAGATTCCTTAAGTGCTGGGCAAGCAAAGGCTCGTCCCCTTCCCCGGGCCACCTCTCTGGCCATGTAAAGCTGTAAGAAGTAAGCCCACTCACAAGCAGGCCCCTCTGTCCCATGGCACTGTCCTACTGAATGCCAGGACAGGGAAACACACAGGTCCCTGAGGGAAAGGTTCCATTTATTTTCTATTCCCTCTCATTATTAAAAGGGTCCAGAGCTATTAGGGAAACACATGGATGTGATGATTTCCCTTGGCTCAGTGTAGCTGCTGGCTGTGGCTCATTGTGTGATGAATGGAGTGGGAAGAAGAATGGGGGAAGGAGAGCAGACTGGAAAGAAAGCGAAAAAGAGAAAAGCAGGAGGGAGCCAGGGATAAAAGACAGCAAGGGGAAAACAAGAGGAGGCTCAGCTGACTGCCTTCTGGCCAGCTGCCAGCTGTTTCCTTCCCTGTTGCTGTGGGAGGGGGTTCCCCTTGCACTGAAGATCACCCTGCAGCCCCTCAAAACCCCAGCTGGCCTGGGACTGCCACCCCTTCCCACCTCTGCAGAGACACTGAGCTGCAGACACCCCTCTGATGGCATGACCACAAAGCCTGTTCACCAGCAGCCCAAAGACAGAGAGAAAAGTAAAGGAACTCCAGAAACCCCCAGACAGCACACGCATGTGTGTATTTATATATAGCTGAGGATCTCCAGAGCAGGAGCTTGCATGAGCACACACGTGCCACTGTAGCTTGTTGTAACCACACTTGTTTACTACAAACAAAACAAGTTTTATTCCACACTGGAAGTTTCTTTCTGTGAAATCAGAGCCCCTTTCACAGGAAGGTCTAGCCCCCACCTGAAAGTTTGCCAGATAGCTGAAAGTCACTTAAGTATGTGCAGAAAAAGAGAAATGGGAAAAAAGAAGCCATCGTAAGAAACAGCTGTGGGGTAAAAATGGTCTTTTGTCAGCACCATTGGCTCTATGAGGGGAAACTGGGTTCATCTACTATGCAAGTTGGGAATAGACATGTTGGCACATGCAGCTCCTCTGCCCGGACAGCTCCGTGGGCAGATGCTTTTAAGCACAGGCAGACTCTGACCATCACCAGACAGCAAGGGACAGCAAGGAGGAAGCAAGATAAGGTGCCATTGGAAGACACAATGGCTCAGACACAACGAGGACAGGATTTCTGCCCAAGCATGGGGGAAAGACCTGCCCCTTTGTGTTTGTCTTCAGCAGCTGATTTATCTTCCTGCAGGCTTTGCTCTCTTCCAGCTCACTGCAGATGAGTTTGGAGAGAGTGTGCTGCACTCTTCCAGTGTCGTCAAGCACAAGGGCTCTGGAGGCAGCGATGAGCCCTTGGGGACAGCCACACAGCCCCTCTTACCCAGCTCAAACTTCTGCTTTTACTTAGAATACCATCAGTGCCTGAGGCAGGACTGTAAGTGCAGCTCTGGCAGCTTGTGTTCCTGAAGCACAGGCAAGCATCTCCCAAGTACCAGTCTCACAAACACCTCAATAAAAATAAGAACTGAATTTTGAGTTTTTCCCATCCTATTCATGCACACGGAAAATAACAGTGAAACTGATCACTAAACCAGGAACTCCTGGTGGCCTCTGCCATAGCTGTTGCTTCTGTGTCCACAGCCCCACTGCACTGGTGCAGACCACGGGGCTGTCCCTGCTTTCAGCCCTGAGCTGAGAGCTTCAGACCAAGCATTCTTGGCACACCACTTGGAAGAGGGTAATTGTAAAAGTCTCCAGCATTTCCGCTTTCTGTTTGTTTTCCTACTGGGATTTTCACACATTATCAGATCCACTTGTTTCATTAACCATCAAGGCCTGCAGTAGCTGAGTGACATATATTTATATAAACATGGATGGGCCCGTGCACATAGACATGCCAACCAGCCCGTGGGCAGCTCAACCCAGGCATTCCTTTCAGATGTGCTTTCATTTCCTTTCATATGTCCACAGGCTTGGTGGGGACACAGAAGATGTGAGCATTACTGTGAGTCCAAGTTAGTGTCACTAGTGTGTTCTTAAGAGGACCAGAAGAAGGCAGGAATGAGGGCAGGCCAGGCTCACGTGGATTTATTTCTGAATCTACCCTCTGCATTTGGAGAAGGGTCCAAGCAGAAGTTTTGGATAGTTCACTCTCTCCTATCTGCCACCTTCCAAGATTTATTCCCAAGTTGTTTTCTTTCAGCTCAGTGATAATGTGCCTCTTGGCAACAGAGCCTGCTGGTGCCAGCTGGAAAAAAATACACTGTAGTCTTCTCCACAGCTGTTTTCCTCAATCTTTTTAGGACAAATGCTCTTCAAGGGAGATGTTGCAATTGGCACCCCTCTTCTTCAATCCTCTTTGAAACTCCCATGCGTGGTATGATGGGCAAAGCTGGTTATGGCTTTTTGGCTTAGCTGGGATAAACCATATTCCCCTCAGCACCACAGAGGACGTTCACAGCAGCCACATGTGTAGGAGAGAGCAGCAGGTGTTGTGTGTTCCTGGACACCACTCTGGAGCAGTGGTTGTGGAGCTTCACATTATCCTCAGGCTTCTTCAGCCCTGCCACAGAGCTCATTTCCTCCACGGGAGCCAAGAGGGCTCTGGGGTCAAATATTTCCTCTCTGCCACAGATGGGCTTGTGCCTCTGCGAGTCAGCTCTGGTAACAGGTCACTGGCAAGCAAAGGACATCCTTGTCCTTCCTTTTCTTGGTTTGCCCCTCAGCTGTGTGTCCAGCACCTGCAGGATGGGATGGGATGGGATGGGATGGGACGGGATGGGACAGGATGGCACGGCATGGCACGGCATGGCCAGGATCAAGTTGATCTCTTCAGATGTTTCTGCTGTTGTGCAGCTGGCTCCTGTGGGATTTGCTCCAATGCTTATGAGCTGGAACAGCACAAGCTCTCTGCTTTCGCCCCCACAGGCTGCTGAGGGCATGAATACAGAGATTCACAATATTCTTTCCTTCCTTCTAGGAATGGGAGCTAATAAAAGCTGCACTGTCCATTTGGGCATCAGTCCCTTCCCCCTGTTCTGCCACATGCTTGGATCAAAACATCCCTGGGGCTTTCAGCCAGCCCTGGCACAATCTCTATTTTGGGGATGTTCCTGCACTGGTCCCCTGTTCTGTCTGGGCCTCTCAAGGGTGCTTTGTGCTGGATGACAAGGGAACGGGACTGCATGTGATGGCATTTGCAAAAGCAGAGACCCAGCATCTGGTGGCTCCTTGTGTGCATGTTGTGCCTTTAGGCATCTGTTAAGCATGCCCAGCTCCAGAGGCATTGCTTATCCCATGGCCTGGGATGGACTCTGGTCACCCATGAGGCTTGGTGGGCTGTGGAGCAGGAGCACGGCTGCTGAGCTGTGGATGTCTGAGATTTAGGCTGCTGCAAGGGTGCCTGAGAGCACAGCTGGCTGCAGGACTCTCACGCTCAGTGGGTGAAGCCTGAAAGGTCTCCAGGGACTCTCACATGGGGGGTTTTGAGCTCATCTTTCTGCTGAAGCACTGCTTCAAGCAAGCCTGTACTCCTGGCTCCAGGGCAGCTCGAAGAGCAGCCAGAGGACATTGCTCTCAAGGGAAGACCAGGGTCAAACTGAAGTCACCTCCAACACGATGCTCAGCAGGAAATCCCTGGATCCTGGATTTGGTTTTGTATTTGTTCCTGCCCTACCCTGCCCCATCACCCTCTCCTTTGCCTGTTCTCTTGGTGGTCTGCATGTTTTTCCCTTCAGCTCCCATTAACACAAGCCAGGTCTTCCCAGGGTGGGCCATGGTCCAGAGAAGAGGTTGGAGAAGCAGCTGGGTGTAATTAGAGATCCAGGGACCAGGAAAGATTTACTCTTCATTCAAATGAAGTAAGTGTCCTGCAGTCAAAGTCCTCTCCTCAAGACAAACACAGGACTGACAGCTCAGAAGGAAAAGGGGAATGCTCTGAGCCATGCAGGAGATACTGAGACTTATCTATCTGCAGATGGTGTGAAGGACACTGCACAGCCCCAAAGAGCACAGCTGGGACAGCAGGATGCAGAGGCAAGGAGCAGCCAAAGAGCAATATGGGCAGAGGGTATATGGGTTGTAGTGCTGTTTACAGATGGTCCTGTGCTCTTTGGCTGGCCAGTTCAGTCATTCACAGCTGCAGAAAACACTTTCTTTTACCACACCTCTAAGTTCAGTATGTCCTTTAACCTTGGCTCAATCTATAGACAACAGAAGGATGGCTCTTCAAGTCACCAGATGAAAACAAGCCCACAACCACTCAGCTTCCCAGAGCAAGTGAAATCAGTTCAGTAATTAATATCAACAACCTTTCCTCTGTCCTTCTCCCTTGGTTATGAACTGATTCACAAAGGAAAAGCAATGCCATCTGTTCCAGGAAAAGTTAAATATGTTTGTGACAAGACATGAACACAATGCCAGCCAAGTGTTTGCAGTAATTGCTCTGTGGTTATATATAACACTGAGAAACACCCATTTGAGGCCCATGCTGAATTTAGATCCCCATTGGACCCAGCATTCAGATCCCAAGCATGGATCTGTTTTCAGCTGCTGAAGGGAAACTCCAGGAAAATTGACCTTGGGCAATTCTCCCACTTGTTTATGGGTTTGTGTTTTTTTGGTTTGTGGGGGGTTTTTTTGTTTGTTTTGTTTTGGTGGTTTTTTTGGGTTTTTGGATTTTTGTTTTGTTTTGTTTTGTTGTTTAAAATTTGGGGGTTTTTTTCCTGCTTTCCGTGTTAGGAAGCAGTCCAGAAAACATGCATAGCCAAGTATCCCAGCCTAGATAAATCAGTTCAGACACACCACCTTCTCAGAACCACAGTGTACAAAAGAACCAGAGATTCTCCAGCTCCTCTCACAGCTATTCACCTGGCCTGACTGGGGCTTCTTTTCACCCACATATATAAAGGGAGAGCATTAAATTCCATCTTCCTAGAAAAGCTGGAGGCCTCTCATAGCCCCCACTAAGTGCAGCCTTGCCTTCTCCCATGGATATCTCTCAGTATTCCATGAAATGTCCCACTAGATTTAGAAACCCAAATTTCAATCTCAGTGGCCCCAATGAGGTGAGGATAAGCAACATCAGAGAAAGACAAGGAGAGTCAGGAAGACCAGTTTCTCTGAAGAGCTTACAACAAAGCTATCAAATCACACAAAATGTTTCTCTATCTTTCTTCTCTGAAAGACTACAGCAGAGGTTATCACGGAATCCTCTGAGACATCTTTTGCTTCTTTTTCAATTAATTAGATGAATTCACACTTGGGAGATGTGGAAGATTTGTAGTCAGACATGCTAATTTGCAGGAGTACTGCAGCCAAGGTGTCCCTGGTGGGCTCTCCTTGCCTGGTCCTCCAACAATCACCAGATAAGAGTAGTCTAGACAGTGCCACACTTTCTGGTGCCTACCTGCAGGTGATGGTCAGCGTGTCCTTGGCGTTGATGACGTGCTCCTCCTCGGTGATGCTCAGAGTAGGAGGGGTCATAGAATAGCTGCTCACCAGATCTGTGGGGAGAAAGGAGAGAGGGGATGATGGAGAGATCCAAAGGCTTGGGTCCAGTGCTGTGGGCAGCAGCTATCCTGTGCCATGAGCCCAGAGAGGGGCAAAGGCTCCTGAAGGGAACATCTCCTTGGAGTCTGCTCCTACAAGGTAGTTAATGCTGGCTCAGTGGGACACAAGGTTTGCCTGTAGCCCTTTTGGCTCCAGTGAGCAGTTTTTCAGCTCTTGGGCCAGGGCCAGATAGCCCCTGGGCTCTGTTAGACAGCCTAGCAGAGATGAGGGCCAGAAAAAGAATGGAAGACTAGAAATCGGGGAATTAAACTGTGGCCATTCCTCACCAGGTGAATGATTTTGGGCTTGCTTGGACTAGGGCTCTAAAATGATCCCCTCTGCTAACCAGACAGCGGCTGGCAGGAGACTTTTCCATACACATGTAGCTTTCTGTAATCAGGAGGACAAATCAGGGATGCCCTAAAATCACAAATATGTTTGTACTGAGATGCTCTCCAGAGGCATTCATGGAATGCCCTCCTCCTGTGGCGCACTCTCAGGTACATCCACCTGACTAGGACCAACCTTTGTGAATTGCAGCAGCCCCCTTCCCTGTACCAGTGGACAGGCATTCCAGGAGTGAAAATATCCAGGCTCAGGGACAGGCAGTTAAACATTATCATGCTCTTCTTCCAGCTTTTTTCAAGGAGAGTCCCACTTTTTGTGTGTTTGCATCTCTGGCATGCCAGACACGCACCGTAAGTGAGCTCCTCATGGACAAAACATCTCGAAGTACTGGTTACCTTCAGAGACTACTGTTGTTTTTCATCAGCACAGTGTTGCCAATTGTCATTACTTCATGATCTTTATCTTAAAACTCCAGCTTCTGGAGATGTGAGATAATTCAAAAGAAGTCTCGTTGACTGCAAAAACAAGCAACTAGCCAGAAATAGAGAGGGGGGAAAATGTTGTGGAATGTGAGGCTGTGACTCAGGTAGGTGCTAAATGCCAAGGAATAAAAGAATGCAAAAATATGCTGCTAGCTCGACTTTCTACAAATACATAATTTTTTTTTTTTGCAACTATGTTCTGTGTATGTCTGTTTCCTTCCCTTGTAACATTCAAACTGAGGTATCAGAGAGATCTGGCAGAGTTGGAGATGTCTCGAGGATGTGGTGCTTCCACGTGTTTCACAAGCAGCTGTAACACCTTTCCTCCATAACTGTGACCTGAGGATTACAGGTCGAGAGCCTCAGGATGAGAGGAAATGGTCTTAGGTTGCACAAGGGGAGGTTAACATTGGATATTAGGAAAAATTTCTACACTGAAAATGTGCTCAGGCATTGGAACAGGCTTCCCAGGGTAGTGGTGGAGCCACCATCCCTGGAAGTGTTTGAAAGATGTACGGATGTGGCATTGAGGACATGATTTAGTGGTGAACACGGTGGTGCTGGGTTAATGGCTGGACTTGATGAGCTTATAAGACTTTTCCGACTTCAGCCATCCAGTGATTCTAGGAATGTTTCTCTATGGGGAACCCTGACCCAGTAGACAACAGAGATGGCCAACAGCTTCTCGGGCCCAGGGGTGGCACGGGGATCCAGGCCGGCGGCGAAGCCGCAGCGCCCAGGGCCCATCGCCACCCACCGGGAGAGGCTGCTGAGGGGGACACAGCGGCCGGGGACGTGCGGAGCGGCACCGCCGGCACTGCCAGGCCCGGCCTGCCGGCCTGGTTCTCCCCGATTGTTCTCCACTTCCTTCCCGCCTGCGCGCGGCTCTGAGGTGGTGTCCCCACGGCTGCCCCCATGGCAACAGCAGGGTGACAGCCATCTCCCTCCCACCGCCATCCGCCGCCTCCCCTCCACTTGCCCTCATGAAGGAGCGTCAGCCCCCGGGGCAGTCCTGGCCCCCGTCCTGTGTGCGTGTCCCGCTGCCACGGCCTGTCCTACACACACCTCAACAACAGCAGCTATCACTTGTCACTCAACACACGGCTCGGTGGCACTGTGGTCCCTGGGGCTGCGTGGAGGCCCCCAAGGAGGACACCCCACCCTGCGCCTCCAACCTCCCCTTCCCCAAAGGAGGGGACGTCAGATGTCACAGAGAAAAAAAAATGTGCCCTGGGGCTGTGAAAATAAATGACCGCATTTTTTGTAAAATCCCTCCAAAATGTAACAGGGTTTATTAAAAAAAGGAGGCGGGGGAAGGAATCTGTCTGCTAAGCTGCATTTCCTATTAATGCCGGACACGCTTATCCCAGTGCAAACACTGCTCTCCAGATGGCCACAGCTTCCCTGTCCATCGTCCCAGGGAGCAGCTCAGGGTGCCTGCCATCCCCACAGTGCTCAGCCCAAAATGCAGAAGATTTGTCCCGTGGGGCCAGCTGGGGACAGCAAACCCTCTCATCTTGTCTGTGCTCTGGGGCAGCAAGCAGAAAGGTGATCCCCAAAACCTTAGCAGAACCAGCTCCAGGGCTGGCTGCAACAGGCACTGAATTAGGTCTTAAAACTGGCATGGAACCTCTGCTTGAACCACTAAATAAGTGCCAAGGTGGCAGAAGTCTCTTGGCTAATGCTGTGCCCCACCACTGGGGCTGGGGGCAGCAGGAGGGCTGCAGAAAGAACCCCCTGCCTCCCTTCACGTGCTGCCTGGTGACCTGTTAGCAAACAACACCAGGGGGTGGAGGGGAAGAAAGGAAAAGTACGATCTGTGCAGGTTGGGGCTGTGGGATTCCTGCAGATGCATCCTGTCCATGGCCCTCTGTGAGTACAACAGGAAAAGGAACCACTGCTCACTCCGAAAGCACCGTGGCGCGGGGCTGGGGACGCTCCTGCTGCTGGCAGCACTACTGGGCCAGCTCTTGTGGCCATCCAGCCTCTTCACTGGCCCCCAATTGCTGGGAACTTTGGGGACTCCCTGCACTGGCTCACACTCTGGACCCACTACTCACACTGATACCCCATGCAAAGCCTGGCGTCTTGGGATGCTAATGTCCAGAGCCACCCATAGCACCCAGGTCAGGCAAAGGGATATACAGACCCATTCCCAGCCTGAAAACTCATCTTCAAAGCCATCAGCTTTCCCTGCAAAAATTCTCTATCACTCTGTGCTTGCCAGATGGATCCACCCCATTGCTGGCCTTGCCCTTTCCCTCCCTGAGGGAGCGTGTGCCCTGCTGTGGCTCTCTCCTGCGTTTCGCTCTCCCCAGCACTGAACTTGGTGCTGGGTTTGGCCATTAAATCTCTGCTAACCGACACACAGATGGTTTGTGTCTCTGGCAAATCCCAGGGTGCGAGGGAGATGTCTCCAGAGCATGGAGTGTCTCCTCTCCTCTGAGTCCCTCCTTCCCCACCTCCAACCCCTGTGATGCTTTATCTCCTCAGCTCTCCAAGCAGCTCCTGCTTTCTTCTGCACACCCAATTGTGCCCTTGCACAGGGGGAGCATTAATGTAATTAAAAAGGCATGCAGCAGCTCTGGCTTTGTTTTTTCAAGATGGTTGCAGCTTTTTTCAAGAAAGTTGGCAGCAGGATATTAAAATAAACAGAGGGGGATTGATGGGATGTGGCGAGAGGAAGCAGGATCCCACAGCCAGTCACACCTTGTCTATTTCCAGAGAATCACGTTTCCCAGCAGTTTTCCTTGTCTTGATCTTGCAGCGTGTGGCTCTGAAAGGGGCCAGGCTGCACTGAGGGCCTTCTCCTTATTGCTGGCAGCTGCTTCATTTTCAGGCCCCTCTACCTCTTTCTGCTCCCTGGCACCACTGATGCTCTCAGTTGCATCCTGCATCCAGGGCTCTCCCTGCCTCATGTGCATGCCACATTTATCCTGAAAAAGGTGCTGTCCACCCCAGGGCATCTTGCAGCCTGACCTCATCTCTCCACCCTTGGGCATGTGGGAAAGCCCTGCACGGGCCCTGGTTTTGCCTTGCGATGGCTGCAGATGCTAAATCCCTGCAGAGCAGCATCAGTGCCAGAGCCAGCACTGCCACAGCGTGCTATGGCTTTGGGAACAGGGCAAAGGCTGTGTGTGGGACAAGGTATAGCATGGTATGGTACAGTATGGCACAACACAGCTCCTGCTCTCTGTCTGCTTCCACTCACAGGAAGCCCTGCACCGGATCCTCTCCCAAGCCCCACACACCACCTCAGCCCCTCTCTGTTTCCCCTTCCCTCCCTCTCTGCTGAGCTGGCCCTGCTGACTGATTAACAGGGTGCCTTTCCGGAGAGGGATTTTGTTCACACTCTGTCCTTCTTGCTGACTTCCTTCCCTGGAGCTGGGCTGGATTGCTCTGCTCACAGCCATCACATGTCCCCAGCTAACTGGTCCAGCTCCTGCCTCCACACCTTGGGGTCCTGTGAGGCCTGTCTCCCTGCACCTTGCATACCCAGCCCAGCCTGCCCACCCCAGTGCTGTACTGGTGCAAATATAGGCTGGAAGGGAAAAAATAGTGTCCCTTCCCCCAGCAAAGCTCTCCTGATCCTGCTATTGCCCCACCTCTACTTTGCTGTTTTCGAACTAAAATTCCCAGTCAGTGAGCATCTGTCCAACAGAGCAATGCAGGATCTCAAGATTTGGATACTTTATAAAAAGGAAAATTTTGTTTGGCCAAGAGGGACTATTCAAAAGAGCAGCAGTAGCTAGCACCAGGGCAGAGGGAGGAGATGCTTCGCTCTGCTCTTTCTGCAGACTTCTCCTGCTTTCCAGGCTGGACTTGTCTGAATTAGCAGCATTTTCTGGCAAAACTGCATGTGCCCCACAGGAGCTAACTCCAGCATCTCAGGTGCCATTTCCCCCCTGTGCTCCAGTTACAATTCCCCACCTGCCCTATGCTGGTATAACTCACTGCCCTCGTGCTGGAGGACCTGTGGTTGCCCACAGACATGTGGGAAGTCCACGTGCCAGAGGCAGAGCCAGGCCAAATTCCCACCTACAGGGCTGAAGTTCTCCCATAGAGAACTTGTTCTCGTGCACGGGGCAAGAATCCAACTGTGGGTTGGAGCGGCAAAGCGTGAGTGTCACGTCACACAAGGAGCAGGCAGCTGGCAGAGCAGCAGGGGAAATTTGAAGTAGGGCTGTCAGCTCCTCCTCTTCCTCCTCCCAGTGCTCTCCAGCAGGGAGGAAGGCTTGTTTTGCAGAGAGGTGAGATATCACACGAGGCTGAGAAATAAACGTCAGGCTCCAGCCAGTGTAGGGACGAAACACCAGGTGTCTTCTCTCCAGTCTCACAGTGGGCAGAGTGAGCCCCAAACCATGGTGGGAACTGACACCACAATGGAGCACATTTTGCCCAGCAGCCTGTGCCCAAGGACTGCCAGGGCAGGATGACAGCCACCCAGGCCCACAGTGAAGCTGGGAGGAGGAAAACAGAGATGGAAACTGGCTAATGAGCAAGCAATGAATAAATGAAAAAAGATAATGATAAAAACTGAAAATCACTCCCAAACTATGCATGTGCACAAAGAAAAACAGAGCAGACCCCTTCTTTTATGGGTTCATGGAAGATGTTCCCTGTCCTATAACTCAGGGTTGATGCTCAGTTCAGACATGCCTCAGAAGGGTTAAACAGGGGGGCTGTGCTCCTCAGTGCAGGACCAGCCCCTCTGATCCTGGTGTTGTGCTACAGCAGCATCAGAGTCCCAGCCACACAACTGAACCCACACACCACGGGCTCACTCAGGCCCTGGGCAGCACCTTTCCCCTTCTCATAGTGGGCAGTGCCAATGGCAAGGTACTGGTCCTTTGGTCTACAAATTTTTGTCTATGGACCTCAAAGCCCTGAAACAACACCAAATCGAAGTGGGGTGGATTTGTATCCTCACCAGTTTGTGAGGATGTTCCAGAGCATCAGATGTTCCATTGCTTCGATTAGGACATGTGTCCTTTCTCAGGGGACAGTAAGGAAAAATAATTATAGAAACTCAGTCAACACAAACACAGAGGTGACCATCATTATTGGATGTCTGATCCTTCCTGTCCACCACCAGAAGTGTGAGACATCATCTTTGCCCCAGAACATCTGTGGGCAAGTTGGTGTGTGGAGGTGGGAGCCCCCTGAGCAGGAACCAACAGGAGGACTGAGAAAGGGGCCACCAGAGGACCACCAGAGCTGGTGGAAATGCTTTTCTTTTGGCACCAGACTCAGAGATACCCTAAGCATCCTGGGTATGCAGCAATGCCAGGTGAGGAGGAAGGACATGTGTCCAAACAGACAGGGCATTTGAGGACTGAAGGAACAGGGCTGTTCCCCAGCTCAGCACCTGCAACCAGGGGAGACCCCAGCTAAAGCATCGCCCTGCCTGGCAGCCAAGTGAGGAGTGGGATGGGACGGGCAGAGACATAACCAGCACATTACACAACATCAGCATGGTCACAGCACAAGCAGAAGCCACAGCCAGAGCAGCAGCACCCTGAGGCTGGGCATCCCACCCTGCTTTCCCAGCTCCTGGCACTCCACAGCAGCACATCCAATGCCTGTGGCACTGGTTCTTTTCTGGTTTCTCATAACCACCTGCACTGATGGGTAATGAGGCAAAAAAAGGCAAAAAAAAAATGGGTTCATTCAACATTTCATCTTCCAAGCTGGGCGTCCATCAGGGAAGAGAAACAGAGCAGCTCAAAAGCAGAAGCCACTTTGAAGAGAGGTGGGCTATCCTGAGGAGCAAAGTTCCCCATGTATCCCTGGTCCCTTGGTGCCTTCAGCAGGGATTTATATCAGAGTATTTCCGTGCCAGCTGCCCTGGGCAGCAAAGCACGGCTACACCCAATGCCTGACCATGCTCTCACCTGTTTTTGGGACTCTGCTCTGCCCCAGGGTCCTGCCACCACGTCATCCCAAAGCATCCCAAAGCGGGGTCAGCGAGCTCCTGTCTGGGAGTGTTTATCTGTCTGCCGTTCTCCCTTGGCAGGAAGCACTATCTCACCATCGCCCTGCTCGCTCCAGCCCGGTTTCCTGCTCCATCCTGCCAGGTTTACCCTGCTTTTTCCTCCTCCCCTCCCCCTGCCCCACGGCTGTCAGGCCATGTTTGCATTTCTGTCTCCTGCCGTCTTTCCTCTCCCTACCCGTGCCCCCCCGCGCTCGCTCCCTGCTCCATCCTCCCCGAGAGGCTCCGTCCTGAGCCAAAGTTAGCCCGTGTCAGGTAGCCACATGTCCGGCCGGGGGCAGCGGGTCAGCCGGGGCCACCCTGCAGACCTCCTCCAGGATCTCTGCTGTCAGCAGCCTCCCTGGGCCCCAGGGGAGCGCCTGTTTGCTGCCCTCGCTCCAGCGAGGGATGCTCCGGCACATCAGAGGGCTGGTTTCCCCTCGGTGGCCGCTGGCCCACCCTTTCTGCAGCAGGCCAGGGCTGGCCAGACGCTGCTTTGTTTGGTCCTCCATTCCCTGGATCGCTCCGCGTTTGCTGGCTGCCTGCTCCTGCCCTGAGAATCCTTTTCCTGCCTTTGAGATAGAGGATGCTCGAGCCATCTGTGTGTTTTATTTCCTTGTAGAAACTAACAAGCCAAGGATTGCTTCCTCTCCCTGACATTTCAGAGGGCAGCTCCAACTCAGCGGGATGCATAGGGAGGGGAGGGGGAGCCCAGCGCCTTCAGACAGGAACAGGACCTATTCTGTCCACAGGATTCACTCCCTAAGGGGCAGAAATCCTCAGACCTACTCAGATGCCTGTGGCAGCTCCCACTCTGCCACCGCCGTGGCTCTGCAGGAGTCCTGGGTGAGCCACCCTGCTTAGCATACATAACCACACCTCTTCCAGTGGCCCCTATTAACTGCACGGCTAAACCCTTGCAAAATTCAATTAAAATTATCCTCACACATCTTAAGAACTATCAGGTTGCTTCTCTTCCTGTTTTAATTTACTTCTTTGAAAATCTTGCCCTGCTCACCTTCTCTGCCCCAGCAGGGTGTGATTAACATGGTGTAGGAGCAGAGACATTGGATGGCTTCAGGGGACTGATACCAGCAACTAACACCATTCATTACATCTCTGACTTGAAGGGATGCAAAGGATGGTCCACAGCTTGTGTGAAATGAGTGTTGGTCCAAGTCCACTACTTGGGATAAGGTCTTGCCAGCACAGATGCATGGCCAGGATGGGCTAGGGACATCCCCCTGTGGGCCCTGAGGGTCTGGGATCTCTGGACAAGTGTCTCAGGAAAGGCTTGTACTGCTTCTCCCTCCAGGTCATCTATTTGGGATTGCTCAGGAGTTGCCTGACCATTGCAGGATTCAGAGGTTAATTCTACCCCATGGCTATCCAAGTGTAACCCCAGGGGCTTTGCTGGGGTGAGGCAGCTGTGGGTACAAACCTATGGAGCCCTAAGGACACATCTTTGGCCACTGAGAAGGAATGGCAGCCCATCAATGATTAAAGGGAAATGATAGAATGAAATTACAATCCACTGCTTCTTGCTCTGTACCTGATGGAGTTACGAGGCAGATGACCAAGTACCTGTTCATGCAACTCAGCTAAATTGTGGACTTTTCCACTGTGGGATACCCACAGAGAGATTCCCAAAGACACATAAGCTCCCAGAAGACAAGTCACTACCAGCTCTTACACACCGTGATCCAGGTGAGACATCCAAGTTCAGAAGTCTCTAAAGCATCCACTGCCATAACAGAGTGGGTAAATCCAGGATCCCCCTGTCTGTGCCAGGGCATCATCCCCTTTCCCAGAGCTCCAGCTGCCCATGCTGACGCTGCTGACAGTCCAGGCAAAGCCAAGACCAGTTTCAGCACCTGGGCAGAGGCTTCCACCCACAATACCTGGACTTTGCTACATGAACACAGAGGAAGGGAAAAGCCTGACAAACAGTGGAGAGAGACCCTCAGATTCAACATCATCAAATACAGTTCCATCATGAGCCATTTCCAGAGTCTCAGGTGAACTCCTGCTGAAGCAAACTGCAGGTGTGCTGTTGGGGGAAGATGGAGTTCAAGCCATGTGAGGCCTCAGCATCCAACCCTCGCTGGGAGATGAGGAGGCAGAGGCAGCTAACCGGGAAGTCAGACAGAGCCCGAGGGTCAGCAGTGAGCATGGAGAGAAAAGGGCAGTAGCATTTGGAAAGAAAAAAACAAGTCACAGGTTTGCTTTTTCCTTGATGTGTGTGGGCTTAATTGCTGGCCTTTGAAGTTTAACTCTTCCCAAGACTGTTGGCTTATGGACAGACTGAGCAGGATACTGAAAAAACACCACTCAGGGCAGGTTTCCCCCATGTAAGCAAAGCCTGGGGTGCCCTGCCTGCCTCCTGCCCAGCCTGCTGTGCCAGACTGTGCTGGGCTTTTTCAGGGGTCTGCAAGTCCTGCAGCTCCACTGGGAGACAACATACCAAGTGGAAAAGACCTGCTCCTCTATCCTCATGTCCCTGGAGTCTGCATCCAGATGTTTGCTACTTAGCTGTGAACTGAAATCAAGCCAGAGCCCAGAGCCCTCAAACAGCTGCCTTGGAGCTGGCAGTGCCTGTTCTCTGCAGCACAAGCCACCCTCAACTTGATCTCCAGCTGTGGGGTGCAAGAGAAGCTGATTGATAAACAGGGTGAGTGGGGAAAAAATAGTTTTGCAATTAGATGATTATCTTGGCCTTGGAAAACCAGCATTCAACTCCCCATCTGCTCTAGGCTCCCTGGAAGGGCATCATACAGCTTCCATGTACCTGCCTGAGCCACAAAGGGTAGGGCAGCAGAAACTGGGCTGCTCTGGCTTGGAAAAATGTATACCGGTGCAAGAAAGGAGGAATCCTTATTCCTTCTAATTAGAGATACACAGAGAACAAAGAAAATTAATTTAGTCCAGAGTCAATGCAACATGAAAAAGCTACATTAGATGAGGATGGGTGCAGAAAGTAGGGAGCACAAGCGAAATGCAGGAGGAATTTAAACTTCCTGATTATCAAAGAGGGAGCTTCAAGCGCTGAGTATAATCTAAAAATAATAATAATACAGCAAAGGGAAGAGTGATCAGGGGCATAGAGAGAGCTGCTGCCTGGGGAGCACGAGCCTTCCTCCCTGTGCAGTCTCTCCGTGCACACCTGCACGTGCACACAGGAGCATTGACACGACCCTGGGTGGGGTGGGCACGAGGGGAGCCAGGGAGATCACAGGCACACACTCTTCAAAGGAGAATTAGTCATCAGAGGTAGCGGCAGAGGAAGGAAGGCTCAGGTATAAGGTCAGACACAAGCAGTGAGGGCTGATGGAGGAGTTCTGAGCACTCGCTGCAGATCTAAGAGCCCTCGGTGTGAGCAGGACGGGAGGTGGGATCCCTGGGGTAAATGCACCTACAGCACATGGGAGATAAGAAATTTCAACCCTCCGCTGCACAGCTCAGCTTGGCTTTCTGCCATTCCTGAAAGCAGCCAGAGCTGCCCAAACCCAGAGCCTTCCCTGATGTGGTTAATGAAATCTTACTCTGTTCTCTGCAGAATACCTAGGAGGGATGGGCTCTAAAGAACACAGCAAAGCTCTCCCCTCACACAGGACTTTGCTGGGCTGCACCTCAGCATCATGGGGTCAGTGATCCCATCTGCTCCCTGCTGGGCAAAGAGACTTGAAGATGCAGAGATTCAGGGCAGTGGAAGGAAGTCTGACCCTGTGGGGCTGTCCAGGGCATTGATGGCAAGTTGAAGATGCACATGCTCTCAGTTTCTCTTGGCACAGAGCTGTGACCACAAGCCAGGACCCGCTGCAGCAGAAGATGATAATCATCATCTCTGAGAGCCAAAGTGTATTGGGGCATTCGCGTCACTTGAGATTAGCTGGCTGTATAACATCTGCACAGATTGCTCTCTCCACCTCCATATAACACCCCTCATGCAGCTATGAAACTAATTTAATTCCCTTCCAAGAAAGGCTGAGTTGGAAATGTCACACTTTGTATATCACAGCACAATTCCCACAATGAAACTCCCAGCCTAAATGGCGGTATAGGACTCTGGCGCTATTTGAAGGCCAATAACCTAAATCTCCTCCTTCTGCTTTTTAAAAATAGCTTACGACAGGGTGACCAGGTTCCATAAACACGCAGTTACTCTCTGTTAGTGCGCAGAGGCTGACTGTTGTTTTCCTGCTCCAAGGTGCTTCCCTTGCCACGCAGCGCAGTGGGAAGAGCACGCAAGCGGACGAGATGGGAAGGAAGCGTTTACACATGCTAATGACTTCCAGCCAAGGAGCACAAGTACCAACAGGGAAATGGTGCTAAAGAAACAACACGCCACTTCCTCGGCTCTCCCTGTTTGGTCACCATGAGGTACTTGATCTCAGAACCATAGGGCAAGGCTGGTGATGGCCTCTCCAGCCCCCTGGGAATTGAAGGTGTGGATGGAGGAGAGACACATTGGCTTGGTCCACAAATGCAGGAGAAGCTTTTTGGGAGTAGGGGTTTTTTGGCACCATGCTGGACCAAAGGGGCCGGGACAGACACGAGCCTTTCCCCACTCCCAGAAATGTGGGTCTGGAGGCCAGAGTCCTTCCAAGTGCCATTCAGGTTCATTTCATCGTACACATCTCTCTTTATGCCAGAACAGGTTTCCTAAGTTCATGTGGGGTCCTGTTTATTTTTCTTCTTTTTTAAAAATCACTATTGTATTAAGAAGTGTTTTTCTTTTGGCAAAGGTTACCGTGGGGCCAGCACTGTGCGGAGTCTCCTGCCTTCTATCACCACTAAAACCTCTGAGCCAGAGCTCAGCCCAGCCACGTCGCTTATCTTCAATGAAGGCAGGCTTGGATTTCCCCCTCCATATAAAAAATAGATCCCAGCACTCCCCCTCTCCCCCAGTGCATTCTTTTAAATGCCACCCACTCCTTGTTATTGATGGGAGGCTGGAGAGCCAGGGATTAACTGCCTCAGGCTGCATCAAGCTTTATTTGTCTAAGCAGCCAAGGGTGAGGAACAGCCATAAATATTGTGAAATGCTGAACGTTGTGGAGGGGCAACATTGGGCGACGCAGGCACCTTGGCAGCAGGGATTGCATCTTGGGCTGAACACAATCCTCATGTGACTGACATCATTGGAAATGTTCCTGCTTCCCTAAAATACAGGGGCTTCAAGGAACATCAAGCTCCATCCTCATGTTTAAACTGTGGACACCACGTTACACCCAGTGCAGCACTAACAGTGGTGACTCTGTCAGTCCTTGTAGCACAGGAGTAAGCAAACATGGTGAGGAAAATCCCACTTCAACACTGTCACCCAAGGGGACACATCCTGGGTCTGAGTCTGCCTGCCTAGAACAGGGCACTACAGGATATGCTGCAACTGGCCTTCCCTTGCACACTGGGATGTCACAGCACGGAGAGGAGATAAAAGACCAGGATATGCCCTGATCCCATCCCAGCATCAGCAGTACTGCCAGAGCCAGCACTTACAGCCCAGGATCTGCCAAGTCTGACAGTTTGGCAACAGCCAACAAACCCCGTGAGGAGGCATCAGGCCCAGATGCACATTCTGTTAGCTAAATTGCTTTACAAGGCATCGCCAGGTAACTCCTTTTGGAGGCAAGGCAGTTTCTTCCTCTGTGTTTCATCCCAGCACAAGGACCGTGCACTGCTTGCTCAGAGATGAGTGATCTCCTTGGTGTGGATGTGCGTATCTCCCAGGGGATCATCCCACTCTGCAGCTGGCTGCCACACACTGGGACATGCTGTTAAACCTCTGCCCTTTGCTACCCAAGGGCCAGGGGCTGCAGTGTGGGGAAGGGATTGATGGCCACTCAGACCCAGTTACGCCCCTCTGGGGACTCTGCTCGGGCTGGGGCAATGCAGGGTGTGAGTGATGGATTTCTGTAGGTGCTGGATGCCGTCACCTCTGCTGGGTGCGATTTCTCTTGCTGCCATCACTCTGAGCTGGCAGTTTCCAAATCTGAGCATAAACCACCATTCGTGCCCAACCTTCCCGCCTCAGTAAATGTCAAGATTTACTGTCATTCATGGAAACCACTGCCTTGACCCGCACTTATGTCAGTATTTGTTTTTTTAGGTCACTACATCTAACATCCATCTCAGTGGACACTTCAGAAATGGGGGAAACAAGTTATAGATGGAGAGCTAAGTGTGAAACTGAACCTCACTGCAGCACACCCCTGTGTCAGTGCAGATACATACATGGTGCCCCCAATCAATTTGGGAAATTGGTGGAGGATCTTCCAGGCTCTGCTACACAGCCCTGTGCTTTTTTGAGGAACAAATAAAACCAGGAAAACTTTTACAGATTCCCGGGCTACATGGAAAGCTCAAGTGCCTCTGTAACTCTAAAGGATGATAGAGGACCCCAAAACCCTCCATGGGTCTCCTGAGTCTTGCAAAGGTGCAGACAGACCTTCAGAAACCTGTGGAGCCACTGCCCAGCTTGGGGCGCCTCACTGTGCCCTGCAAGGTCTGCCAAGCCCCAACTTGCCCTGCCAGCAGCTGGAATGGAGAACCTGCTGCAGGATGGGGAAGGAGCCAGAGAGGAAGGGGACAGTGACACAGGGGAAGGCCTGGGTGCCAGGGGCTCAGCAAAGCCACTGTGAGCTTGCTAATTCTTTATAAACTTCCCACGTGACACAATTACTCAGGAACCAGATTCTGAAGCTCTTCCCTTCTCTCTTTACTCAGACCAAGCTCCACTGAAATCACTGAGACATTGGCCTATATAAATACAACTGAAGGAGTTCAGGATTTGGCCCAGTAATAAAAACTTCCTTCCTTTGTCTACTGCTCACTCCACATGATGCCCTTGCCTCCCAGCCTCCTCCTGGCCTCGTCTCCAGAGGCTGGAGCCATCAGTTGTTTTGATGTTGCTCTTTCATTTTACCCTCAGCCAGACCATTCCAGTCTCCTCATCCAGCTGTGAGCTGCTGGGGTGGCCAGTGAGAAACAGGGGGAAATTGTGGCGTTAAATACAACCTGGCTGAGGCACAGAGCCAGTCTTGAGAACATGGATGCATGCAGACACCATGCAGGCTGGGAGCTGGCTCAGCCATCACCTCCTTCAACACCTCCACCAATTCCTTCAATGCCTCCTTGAGGACACGTTGGAGCACCTCTAAAAAAGCCTTTCTCCCCCCTGCTGAGCATAGAGCAAATACCTTGGGCTCTACACCAAACTTTTATGCAAGGGAATGGGTGAGATGACTCCTGCCCAGGAAAGTACAGCAGGAAATTAACTCATCTCACTGCAATGACACATGCTAGAAAGTGACACCATAAGAAACACACATAACTTTGAACAAATAACTTGCAAAATGAATTTTGCTGCTTTTGCTGCCTCAAAATAGCCAGGAGGATGCAAATCCCTGTCATTCCCCAAGGGTACCTCATCCTCTGCATGACCATCTGAAACGTGTACTGGGGTTTGGAGCAGGAGCTCCTGCTTCCTTCCCACGTCCACCAGCCTTGCACACACCTGTGACACAGACAGAGCAGCACAGGAACACGGGGCAGACACAGAAATTCCCTTTGCACCAGTCCCCCTGCCTGTGCTGCTTGGTGACAGAAAGCAAACACAAAAAGGATTTGAACTCAGCTGAAGTGAGAAGCATTTGGTTTTGAGGTACCACCATGGTTTGATGACCTGAACCTCAGTATTGCAACTCATGGATGCTCACGTGGGTGATCTGGTCAGACAGTGGTTGGCTCAGAGAGAACTGACACAACCTCTGTGAGTTCCTGCTGAGATTTTGCATCTCGCAGCGAGATTTTTAACATTCCTCAGCTAAGACTGAAACAGAGGCACACTTTGGAGTGTGCAGCTCTAACCACCCTAGGGAACATAGAACTCTGAGCAGCAGAGGAATGGTGGTCTCAAGGTGCAAGTCTGTGGCACAGCCTTTGCACAGGTCTGTGGGAGCCCTGTGCCATCCAGCCTGGCTGAACCAGCTCAGCACATCCCAATGCAATACACAGCAATGCCAACCTGCCCATCCCACAGACCCAGAGTAAAATGCCCTGGCCAGTGGCAAGGGCTGCTTTGCTTAGGGCTTGCTCTTGAGTAAATACAGTCTTGCTGTACATTCTGCCCTTTTAAAGTACATTAATTGCCATGGAAACGATGCTGTTACTGGTATGGCAGTGGCCTGGTGGCCTGCACAGATGCAAGGCAAAAATCAATGGACACATTGACATACAAGCTGTGTTTCAGGACTTTTTGTGGTTTGGAGGCTGGTCACCCTCGGCACATATAGGAGAATGGCTCAGACACTGAGAAGATGCCATCTTCCATGGAGAGAAAGCTGTGAACAGTAAAACATGGAGGAACAACTCCTTTGCAGTGTTCATCTGCTTGGGCAGTGCACACTTATATGGAATCTGCTCCCAGTACTGATGTGTGTGCCCAACTTGTGGCACTGGACATCACTTCCAGCTCCTGCTGGAGCATCCCAGCCCTGGCTGCCCTTCACATCCTCATTGCCAGTGAGTACAAAGCCTCACCTGGTCTCAGACCTTGGGTGGCTTTGCTCCATGCCTTCCCTCTGCCCATCCATGGCCCTTTCCACCAGCTCAGATGCCTCACCAAAAAGGAGAAAAAGCCAATATTACAGATGTATAGACACACACCATCCCTTCTTAGTCTTGAGAGTCTTTTAAGCAGCACTGAGGGGGTTTGTACACAGAGCAGCGTAAAGGGAAAGGCTTTTCTCAGGAGTGCCCTTCCCCAAGAACCTGGAGCAAAGGGCAGCCCTGGCTGTCCCCTCCCAGCCCGGGCAGCGCTGCCCTGTTCCCTGCCGTGCCGCCCATCATAAAGGGGTCCCTGAACTGTTATCAGGCAGTGACAGTTTCCGCCATCAGATTCCTCCTGTCCGTCAGGAAAGCTAAATAAGGAACATCGTTCAGGCGGCTGCAGGAAGAGGGGAAATGCAGGGACATCCGGCCCAGCTGCCAATTTTTCCTTTCCCATGAACCACCACTGACCTCCGCCAAGGGAGAACCTGGACACCCAGCCTGGCATTGGCACTGCTCCTCTTTGTTTAACCCTTCCCTGGGGATACCCTGACCCCCAGAGCCTGCTGAGCAGGTGATCTCACCAGGCAGGGTGGTGTGGCCATACTGGGATGGAGCCTGGGCGCTGTGTCACTGTTGCTGGCACTGCAGACCAAGGCAGGCACACTTGGTGCTCTGGCTGGCATTTTCCCAGCCAGCTGGAGCCAAAGCCAGGAGAAGGTTTAACCCCTCCACACCTGCACATGGGCGGTCAGTTACACCTCACACAGAGACAACAGGTCCCAAAAACATCAGTGAGCTCTTCCATCACTTCCCTCTTTGCATGCACCTCTACCAGGAGCAGAGTCAAGCTTATTCTTTCACCAATTCTTCTGAAACAGAAGTGGGGTTTCCCAGGCTCTGCCAGGAGTTGTAACCAGTCCTGGGCTGGCTGGTACAGACAGGTAAAATTTCATCTCCTTTTTCTCTCTGCTCACTCCAGGGCTCTGCCCATCAGTAACAGGGCCCAGGACAGTCTGCAATCCACTTGCCTCTTTCTCATGGTCCTTTCTGTGAACAGCCCTGGGGTCCTTGCTGCCTTTCACTGCACTGAACCCAAGCAGGGGAGCAGCAGCTGCCGGGTTATTATGTGCTCAGATACAGGAGACCACAGCACTTAAGTTTGCCTTCCCCATCACCCTGTCCTCCCTGTTTGCCCAGTGAGAGTCTTTTCCTGACCCCCTAAACTGATCCTCCCTCATTAGCACATGACGTCCGTCCCATGGCACATCCAGGTTTGGCTGCATGAGCGATCCTCGCCCTGGAAGGAGGGGGCAGCAACACAGCAAGAAAAACAATTCACTCGTGGGAGAAGTTGTAAGGTGAAATATAAGTCACTGGTTAAAACCTGTTTTTGCTACCTCAGCAGGGAAACGACTCCAGGAGAGACTCCAAGACTCCCCACTTAATATCCTCAGCTTATAAAACTTAGTGGGAGTTTCAGCACCGGCTGCTGCAGGGCCAGGTTTTTTACCCTCCTTCTGCTGAACTTGCACCTAGAGATGGAGCGATTTGCTCGACAAAAGGAGTGGCCACGCTGGGCTCAGGGCTTGTGCCTCCTCGCCGACTTGACCACAGGCCACCTCCGTTTCCACTATTCTGCCTTAACAATGAGGCACCGCAGATGGGCAATAATGCTCTGCCGAAAACATCAGAACTATTCTGACCAAAGAGAAAAAGCCCCCCTGGGACCTGGCTAACCCCCTCCTTTAACAACGTGAAACAAGAAACAAAGGTCTGGGATAGCCAGAGGCAATAAAACCCCTGGAATTCATTTAACCAGTCACTAGATGCCAGTGCAGCTGCAGCAGTATTTCTTTTCCTAATGAAGGACAAAAGCTCTGGCCCAGGGCAAGGCTCAGCTCTGGTCTCCCCGGAAAACTATGACATGCACCAGGAGGTCATGATCCCCCAACATCCAGCAGGAGTGGGACATGTACCTGGCTGCTGCCCCTTGCCCAGCTGGAGATTTGCAGGAGCTGCAGGGGAAGCTGGGGCAGGTCAAGGCAAAACACGGCACGGGGCACCTGTGGCTCACAGTCCGAGGTGGGAAGGGGGGCTTTCAGCTTGAACTAACCACCCGTGGATTTTCTCCTTGCAAACCCATGTATTTTTCCATGCACAACTCCCCGTGGAGCCAGGCAAGCATCTCACACCCACAAGGCCCTGTGAAGATGAGCTCCACTGCTGTTCAGCAGCGTGCAGCAAACCACCAGCCTCACACCATGCTCCCAACACGGGAATCCACCAGGAACTGCCTTCTCCAGGCGAGCCGTGATTTTGCAGCCCTCAGTCACAATGCCCCAGCCTGCCTTTCCCAGCGGAAGAGCCCTGTGGCTTTAGTCATTCCTCACACGGAAACCACCAGCGCTGCTGCCTCCCCACCTTCCATGGGCAGCAGAGCCTACAGGGTCCGGCCATCACAGGGCTTTCTGCTTCTCCCTGCACCTGCAGGACCTCCCCATCACCCCCAGTTTATTGCAGCTTCCCCCCGCGCCACCTGGTTTAAATGCACAGCCCCCCAAACTGAGACTGAGGAGTCCCCTGCCTTGCACCCGTTGTTTTGGGGCGGTTTCAGTCCAGCAGGCTGAATGCAAAGTCCCCTCTGCTGTGCCAGCCGGAGTGGCTGAGGAGAAGTCGGGTGAGTTAGGTGCTATCCCCAGGGCTCACCTTGCTCCCCAGAGCTGCTGAGAACTGGACAGACCTGGGGACCCACCGAGAGCCCCCTCCTGCTCTGCAAGGCAACCTCCTGAGTGTGGTGGATGTCCCCTGTGGCTTTGGAGAAACTGCTCCCTGGCCACGGTCCCCTCCCTCCTGCTGCCGTTCCCGTGGGATCCCGCTCTCCCCTTCTTTCTCCAGGAACTGCCTCGGGATGCCGGGAACAGCCTGTTCCCTCCTGGCTGGCTGGGAGCACCTGCCCTTCCCACGCCTGCCCCGGAAAACACCGCAACAACGCAGGGCCAAGAGAAACCCTGGGGACAGCGATCCTGCGTGGAGCAAACGCATGGGAGAGAGGCAGCAGAGTGGAACGGGATACGCTGGAGGAAGCCCCGTCTACCCTGCCTGCACTGGCTGGGGACATTGTGCTGCTGGGGGAGTGTCCCTCTGACCAGACGTCAATTTGAGCTCAGTGACGCCCTGGTGGGTGTTTGTGCAGGCAGAGAGCCGCGGGCTCGCGTGCCCAAGCCAAATCCCAGGGCGGCAGTTGCAGCTCTCCCATCTGAAATCATCCTTTAGCACACAGCAGGGCACAGGAGCCATGGCTGTTCTCTCCCTGGCACCCCCCAGGGACCACGGGCTGCGTCTCCCCAAAGACCCACTCCCCTTGGAGGCCCTGGCTCATGACTGTGGGTTGAGCCTGGTGGGGTTGCTGTGCAGTCAGGGCTGTTGAATGAAAGGGTGTTGCTGAAACGGCCCATGTTTATTGCTTGCAATAAAGCAACTGCTTCAAATCCCAGCTGTACAGGCAACTGCTGCTGCTGGCACGGTCAGCGTGGGGCTGTCCGAGCACCCGGCCGGGAATTCTGTGTGATCCGAGAGGGGGGCAGGCAGCGGCAGCCAATGCAATCGGCTCAGCTCCTACACAAGCATGGGCCCTTCCCCGACGGGATTGTTTGGCTGTGGGGGTCTCAGCCCTGCTCTGTATCCAGAAGGTGGTGGCTCAGGGAGCACACGGTCTCATCACCGTTCACAAACGGTTATCCTGAGAGGCCAAGATGATGTAGAATGCTGGGGCTGAACCTCTGCCTGTTCCCCCCATCTCACTGCCTGCACAGGGCAGCTCCCCAGTTCCACTCCATCCTGGGAGAATGATGGAACTGGAATGTGTAAGAGTTTTGTGCCAGCATCCTCTAACTCTGGCCCATTTAAACAGGCACTGTGGTGCCAGAACAGACCTTTCATGATCCTGAGATGATTATTTCATCCTTCACAGGTGGAACAGTCTCACACACACATCCCTGCTTCCAAGGGGAGCAAATATTTGCACCCCATTGGGATTACAGCTAATGAGAAATTTGTGCGTCCTTTACGCACTGGGAAATTGTCCTCATTGATAGAATGGAAGGAGGGGAAGCAAATCCCCATGGTATTATCCCCCAGTTGAGCTCCACATCGCCCTTCATCGCTGCACTAATCAGGCAGCACCGAGAGCTTCAAAGCTCTGCTCAGCCCTGTGCCGACGAGGCCACACAGCTGTGCTGGCCAGAGCCTCCCAGGCACTGCTCCTGCACCTCCAGGAGATGAAAGAACCCGGGAGCAGCAACATTGTGCTTTACAAATTGCTAACAAGAGAGCTTTGAACAGTTGCTCCCACTGCAATGCCACGAGCAGCAGATTCCTATCTGTCCAGGCTCCTTGAGCATCCCCTGAGCTGTGGCCACCTGTTGTGTCCTTTGGCCCCATGACACCAAAGCCATCAGCAGCTTTTTGGGCGGAGCAGGTTGACAGTGACTGCCATCACTGCTGGTGATGCTGTTCGTGCCACACCTGCAGCGCTCCTGTGAGCTCACTTCAACGACAGCAGCAAATGCCACCAGTAGTAGCGAGTCACTGAGCCGATGCTACAGAAAATTCTATTTATGGTTCCAAAATTCATTTCCCCACATTGCAAGGTTTCACCATTACTAACTTTCTTTCAGTCTTGCTCTGATTTGGGGTATAAATGCTTTACTCATCCAGGAAAGAGCTCCTCTTGGGGGTATCTGGTGGGGTGTCCTGTTCCCACTGTCCTGGCAGTGCCCACCCAGCTCTGCTTGCTGGAAGTGCACTGCAGCCCCATCTCTGCCGTAGTTCTGTGCTCTCTGCCCAACAGCCCTCTGCCACAGAAGTGCTATGGGAAGGGAGAGCATTTCACTGGGATCTGCCTCGGGTGACTTCCGAGGCGGACCAGAGCTGGGACAGGCAGGCTGCACAGCCTTGCATGGACCCCCGCCTCCTCGCGCCTTCCTCCCCGGCACACACAAATTAATGACTCCGTGCGTGAAAAAATAAATAAACAGAGCCGGGACTGGCCTCCAGCCTGCCCTCCAGCCAGGCGCGTCCTCGCGCAGCGACATCCCTCACTCGAGGGTCCCATGGGGTTTCTCCCACCCCCCCGCAGCGAGACATCAGCAGCACGAGCACGGCGTGGGCTCCCCGCGGCCCCCGACCCCGCGGGGACCGCAGCAGGGTCCTCCCGTCCCGTCCTGTCGCTGCGGGCACGTCGCCACCGTCGGGGACTCCCGGGCGGGCACAGCGGCGCGTCCCGGCCGAGGATGGGTCGGGCAGCGCCGGTCTGAGACCGGACACCCCAGGGCGGGCTGCGCCGGTCCCCGTTGGGGATTGGGGTCGCCGGGCCCGAGAGAGCCGGTCCCAGCCGGGGATGCGGGAGCCCGGGACGGGCAGCGCCAGGGCACGGCACATCCCCATCCTGGGTGAGGGACGCCGCGGCAGGCAGTGCGAATCCCTGCGGGGTCTGGGGGACACGCGGGCGGAGGCGCCGAGTCCCGTCCCGTCCCGCCGGAGCAGCCCCGTCCCCAGCGCGCCCGCAGGTGCGGAACGGGCATCAGAGCGGGCAGGGCAGCCCGCAGCCCCGTCAGCTCACCTGCCTCCGAGACAATGCCGAGCCAGAGCCAGAGGGGCAGCGTGCAAACTCTCCTCATCTCCGGGGCTGCCGGCAGGTCCGTGCGATGCGGAGCGGTGCGAGCGCCCCGCGCCCGAGCTCTGCTCCCGCCGCGCCCCAGCTGCGGCGACGCGCGGCGGCGGCGGGCGGGGAGCACCGGGGCCGTTTCCTTTTCCTCCGCCCGCCCGGGCCGCCCGCCGCCCTCCGCCGAGCCTCGGGGCGCCGGGCGGGCGGGGCGGGACGGGGAGGGGTGGGCGGGGAGGCAGAGCGGGCTGGGGGGAGCGCACCTGCCGCTCAGGGCACTGACGGAGAATCCGCACTCCCCGCACTAGCGGGGCTTTGCGCATCCCTTCACACCTGGGTGTCTCCACCTGTGTGTGTGTGTGTGGGTCTGCATCCCCTGCCTCTGGGGGGCAAGTGTGTTCCCCACCCAAGTGAGTGGGTCTGCATAATCCCTGACTCATGGGCACATGAGCACCCCCACACATGCGTGTATATTCACACCTGTGTGCACCCTGCGTATCTCCCTGCACATTGTGTGAGAATGCCCGCACATCGCCTGGGTGCACATCCCAGGTGCATCTCCTCTCGGAGCAGAGGGAGTCCACACGAACACGCTCTCAACAACAGCACACACTCACCTCATGCGATGGAACACATCTCGCACCTGCCTGTACACACCCCTTCATGTCTGTGCACCCCCACAGTTCCACACCTCACACCTGTACGCACACACCCAGGCACACAGTCCTGCACACACGCCTTGAACCTCCCTCCTCCCGCACTCCCTGGGGCACACAAAGACACACACGCACTTGGGTGTGTTCACTCTTGCACCCTTATCCATCGGGGGTGCAGCAGGGCCCCCCACTCGCGCTGTCCATGCGTGCACAGTGCCAGCAGCGTGGAACAGTCACATTGTCCCTCAGCACCGCTCAGTGTGGCACCCGCACGGTTCTTTGGCAGGTACACACCAAACCCCCGCCGTGGCGTTGGCAAACGAGCGGTGCCGCCCCACTGGTGCCAGCGGCGCTGCCCCCACAGCGCTGCCACTGCGAGCGACAGCGGCTCTGGCTCGGAGCGAACGGGCTGCGAATGCTCCACAGGCGGAGGCGATGGCAGAGCTTTGGGAGCACGGTGGCACAGCCGGCACAGCCGGCACAGCCCTGGCCAGCTGCCTGCGCACCCAACGAGCGCTGAACGGATAAATTAACACGGCCCCTCGCTGCGCCCCAGAGGTTTATTAATTACGCTCACTTGTAGGCAGTGAAGAAGGAGCCTGAATGAAAGCCATGTGCTCATGGCTTCAAAAAGGCAGCAAAACTTCTGGTGCACTCAACTGCTCATGTTGCTAAACCCGCAGAAGAAATCACCCTGTCCCTCTCCTGGAACCCTCAGAGGGACTCTAAGTCACAGAATTTATTTTACCTGACTCCCCTCATCCTGATTAGTGAGTTTTAAATCCAGGGAGTGCAAACTCCATCACTCGTCAGCACACTCATCTTGGATCACCTCCCTCCTGGATCTCAGCAGAGCAGAAAGCGGCCATGTCACTTCACCCCAGGCAGGTGTCCAAGCCCCTACAGGTTTGAGGAGAGTCTTCCAAAGCTTGCGATGGTAAGGGAGAGCTGGAATGTCACAGAGAGGTGGCACTGCCCAGCACTAAGGAGTGAAGAGCTGAAGTTGTGGGATCAGACCCCTCCCCAGTGACAGGGGCTGTGATCAGAGACAGGGCAGCCACGCAGTGCAGCCACGTTGGGGACAGCATCGGGGTCAGTGCCCTTCAGCGGTGAGGTGGTGAGGGGTGGACAGTGACAGAGGAATGAATCCCATGGCACCACTGAGCTGCTGGCCGAAGTGCACGGTCAGAGGGTGCTGGAGAAGCTGAGTGCGAGGGTCTGACCCGGGGTTGAGGGGAGAAGCATCTTCTGCACCCCAAAATCGAGGGATTTTGGCATCCTCCTCCCGCCGCAGTCCGAACGTGGCACGGTGCGGGCGGCAGTGGCCAGGACCAGCCCGTCCATGCTGCCATCTAATGGCAGTAAGGGCAGGACACCGGGGAGGGCTCGCCCCGACACGGCGGGGAATTTTCCATCACAAACACAGGGCGACTGTGGGACCGATGGGATCTTTCCATTGTTGCGGCCCTGGGAAACAAAAGGATATTATTTTAAAATCTTGTCCCCATTCCAGCACGTGGGGGGACCCGAGGAAGCAAAGGCTTCCCCAAAGCACTGGATAAAGACACACATGGATCACAGAAGGCTGCCAAGGCAGGAGCTGCTGGACACCACCCAGCCCTAGCATAACTATGGGAAAGGGACACGAGGGTGGCTCTGGGAACACCCAGGGACAAAGCAATGCGGTAACCCACAAGAAAAATACAGCCTGGCCCTGGGAGTAGATGGCGAGAGCCAGCCCTGGCAGGTGCAGAGTCTGGATGCTGGGGTGAGGGGGGCTTTAACCCCATGGTGCCCACTCTCCCATCCCTATCCCCTCCTGCCTGAACTCAGGCCAAGCTCAGGTAGTCACTGCAGTCACACCTATGGTTCTTATTTCATGGTGCTCTGGTTTGTCAGAGAAATGTGTTTTTCAGGCAGCGTTTAGTGGCAGACTGCATTTCCTCACTGGGCTAACACTGCACACATGGCAGCCCAGAGCAGCATTTCTCCTCTGTGTAGGAGCTGCTCTGCCTCCCCAGCCTTGCCCTGCCAGCAGGGGCAGGTAAGGACATTATACCCCAAAATGTGGCTGTGCCTGGGAGCAGCACACCACGGCCATCATGCACAGCCCAGCAGGAGAAGGAAGGACGTGCTTCCTCAGGAGCATTTGGGACAGGCAGGTTTGGCTGCTCTCCAGCTCTGCCTGAGGCATGGGGAGGGTGTGGGTGGTGGCAGCAGTGGCAGTGGCACACGCTGGCAGCCTGTGCCATCGCGCTGGCCCACGCAGCACACGGCAGTGGCACACAGCAGCGCTGGGCAGCGGGAGCTGGCAGACAACAAAGCCTGGCTGTGCTCACCCCTGCCAGTGCCTGGCAGATCTGCTTCCCCTCACACCTCGGGGACGCTGCCTGCTGCTGCCCAGCCATACCTGGCTGCAGTTTGGGGCAGGCTGGGGAGCTGATGGGTTTCAGCCTTCCCCAGTGTAACTCCTGCTGTGATCAAACCAGCCTCACCTTTCTAGAGGCTCCCAGCCCTTGCAGGGGTGAGCACAGCCCAGCTTGCAGCACCATTTCCAAGCCAACAGCTCTTTCTTCTCCACTCTTATTTCAGCTGAGGCTGTGGGGCAGCAGGAGGAGGAGATGAGAGCTGGGAGAGGAGGCCGAATCCAGCTCATGGGCTCAGCACTCACTGGCTAAAGGCAAACCGAGAGCCAGGAGGGAGCATAAACCCCCAGCATCCCTTCCACACCCAACTCCCGAGCAAGCTGCACAGAACAGAGGCTTCCCAATCACTGGGAGCAGCCCTGGGCTGTGCTCAGAGCTCCTTCACAGGACACATCTCCCTGAACCCTGTACAGGACATCCCCACCTCTGGCCCCTTCTCTTGCCCTGGCACAGGCATTAGGCACCCCCAGCCCTGGCACACTGCAGCAGTGGTGTGCAGGACAGGCAATGTCCCTTGTGGCACCCGGAGAGAACAGGGCCCCGGCTGGGCAGGCAGATGGCCAGTGAAGCCTTGGTTTGGCAAGTGACCCTGTGCCCAAATGTGGGAGCTGGAAAGCCTCATACCTGGCCCTTCCCTCACCACAGAAAGCTGAGCCTCTGCTGGAGGTGTCTGGCTCCAGCCAGCACTGGGGACTATGAAGTACTGGGGAGCTCTGGCCTCAGCTTTGAGCCTGGAATGGATTTGGGTGGGAAAAACATGACATTTCCACCCACCCCAGGCACTGCCATCCTCCCTCCCACCCACCACTTCCACTAGCCAGGCTTGGACCCATCCCAGTACCTCTGCTGACACAGAGACACTGCCAGCACCTCCTGGACACAAACCACAGCAGCCAAACCCCCTCGACTTGCCCCCCCAGGGACCCCTGCCTGCCTTCCTGCAGGTGCAGTGCTGCCAGCAGGGCCACAGGGGGCTGACAGGAAAAGAGCCACATTCTTGCTCAATTTGGAAAGAATTAGAACTTGCCATTTTTCACATGTACAAATCCTTAAGACCCAACCAGGCCAGAGATGGCGAAATCTTGAAATGCTGTAGCCCAAGATCAGGGCTAGGCCCTGAGGACCTCTCTCTCTTGTTCTCAAACAGCAAATGGTGAAAAGCCATGCAAGATGTGCAGGGAGTGCTCCAAGGAACTTTGTGGGAACAGTGGGAACAGTGTGCAGGCACAGAAGAGCCAGGGCTGGAGTAGGGCTCTGAGGGGCTCCTCGGTGCCCCCAGAATGTGGCATACCCCAGAGCAGCAGATCCCCCCACCACACAAGCCCTGAGCAGGCCCAGCAGGCACCACTGGCTTTCTAATGAGCTTTAATAGTGAGGAAAGTGAGGAAGCCGCGCTGCAGTCCCTGGGCTGCGCACCGGGCTCCCTCTGCTGCCGGCCCGGAGCCCTGCCCCGGGAAGCTCTTGCAGCAGAGGATGCCCATGGTCGGGATGTGGAGTTGAGAGGCATCCGATGGTGCCCTGGGACCGCTGCCCTCCTGCACGGGGCTTATGGGTGGGGGCACAGAGATGCAGAAGGTGCCAGCAACCCACAGCCACCTCGCCTGCAGCCCCGTGGCTGCTGTTACTGAACTGTGCCGTGCTCACGAGTGGGAGGTTGCTCTTCTAGAGGTGCCAGGAACTCCTGTGAACCACAGCCATGGCACAGGGAAGGGAAGGGAAGGCAGACAGGACCTGGGAAGAGACCTACCCCTCCTTCCTCCCAAAACTGAAACCAAAACACCTCCTCCAACACCCATCAGGCTTGTGTGTGCAGAACTGGCCTCCAGCACAGCCCTGGGCAGGAGCCAGGCTGGTGTCTCCAGCACACCCCGGTCCTTTAAAGGACCCTCACAGGGCCAGGTGACAGAGACGCATGGGCTCCACGTTGTCCTTCCCATCACTGAAACAGGTGCTGAAGAAGGGGCAGTATCTCTCTGCTGAAACCTGGTGGAAGGTGAAGAGGTGGGACATGTCCCCAGCATCAAAGAAGGTGACAGTGCTCTCCTGGCAGTCCAGGAAGACGCCCACTTTCCGTGGGGGTTGGCGTGGAGTCAGGCGCACCCAGGGGGTGGCAGTGGCCCAGTACTCTGTCCTGTTCCGCAGGCGAAGCGTCCAGTAGCCGTTCTCTGGGCACAGCTTGACCTTGGCTGCCCTGTCCACAGCCTCAGCAGCCACCCCCAGGTCCCACTTGGTTTTGCTGCCCACCCAGACCTCCCAGTAGTGTCGGCCGGTGCTGAAGGCCTGCGAGCCCAGGACGTTGACGCACTGGCGGAAGCGCCGAGGGCTGACAGGGACAGGCTGGGCTTGACTCCTCTCTGTCACTGCTGTCAGATCTCTGGACAGAACCAGGTTGGGGTGGGCTGACTCAGGGTCAAAGGTGAGCGGGGCAGGAGCTGCAGAGACAGCAAGTGTGAGATTTTAGCAGCTGTATACTCCCTCTGCAGAGCATCACTGGCCCACCACACCCATCCCTCCCAGCGATGTGCTCACCAGGGCAGATGGAGCGCAGCATCTGCCTCCAGAAGATGTACTGCAAGGGACCACTGTGGCTGTCCCTGTAGTGCTGCAGGTCCAGGGCAGGCTGGGGATCAACATGCACCGAGGGCCTGAGGCAGAGAGAGGCAGGCAGGGTCAACCCCTCTGCTGAGCCACTGCCAATGCAGGCAGGAAAAGCACGGGCAGGGCTGCAGGACAGTGCTGCATGTGACAGATTTGGTAAAGACAGGACACAAATAAATGTCTGTGCTTGCTCTGCCTGATGCAGCTCTGCCCCCAGTGCAGTGAGTGGCTCAGGGAAGAGGTGTCCAAGACAGAGCCAGCGGCATGACCCGTGGAGCAGTGAATCCTGGCAGACTCACACCCAGCACACCCAACAGGATTCCTGCATGGCTGAACAGGCCGGGCCTGTGGAGTCAGGGAGCATCCCAGGGAGGGAGGGGACAGGGACACACCCACCTATGGCAGTTCTGGCCCTCAGCTGCTCCCAGCCTCAGACAAACCTGCACTTCAGAGTCACTTTTGCAGCCTCATGAGTAGTAAGAAGCTGAGGAAGGGCACGCAGAAGATGAAGCACCCAAAGTCTGTTCCCTCTTGCACATGGCTCTTGCACCCATTCCAAACCACTGTCTCCTCTACCCACTGCACCAGCGACTTCCTGAGCAATTTGTGATGCTTTTAAAACTTGAGATAAAGTGCTTCTCCCATGCAGTCCCAGCCAGGGACTAAGATAAGCTCCTAAAAAGGGAATCAGCTCCTTTCATGCCAGACATGTACCTGATATCCAGGCTCTCCACCTGCAGTGAGAAGCAGAGAGAATTAGCAGTCACTCTAATTCATGCAGCTGCACGAATAAATTCCTTGTCCTGCCTCCTGCTGCCATACGGCACAGAGAGAGGAAACCAAGCTACCAGGACCTGCATCCTGGGGAAAACTGTCTGGGCACTTGGATGGAGAATGAGGAAGGCTCCCAAGACCCACTACATCTGATGTCACTGTATCCCTTGTGGCTAAAGTCTCCAGACTCCAAGGGCCTGGGTAGATAATACAGAGAAATGGCAGTGAGAACCACTTTAGGGTACAGCCTAGTGCTGTCATTTAAGACTTTCCCATCCCAATTTGAGATCCTGAAACATCCCTCAGCCTCCTGCCAGAGTCAGCAAAGCATCTCACCTCCAGCAGTGACACATCTTCCATCTTGCTCAGGGTCTGCTTGACGTGCTCAATGTCCCTCTGCAGCACTTCCATCCCCTCTTCCAGCTGGCCAATGTGCCTGTGCAGCTGGGCCAGCGACTGCTCCTCCTTCTCACCCAGCTCTGCCAGCACAGCTCTCTCCTCTTCCTCCAGGATCTGATGAAGGCGAGCAAACTCAGCCCGAATCTTGAAGTTCAGCTCCCCAGAAACTTTCTGAGCAGAAGGAAGAGGCAGAAGTTGAGTCCAACAGCTAAAACACACAAGTAGGTGGACAGGATGGCTGTGCCTGTTACTCTGCTTACAGAGCCCTGGAAATTTCAGGTTTTAGACACAGCAATGACTTTTTGGATGGAGAACAGGACACAAGGACAACCTTCAAGGCTGCACAGCCAAAGGAAACAAAAAACAACAAACACAAAAAGCCAGCTCCACCAAAGGACTGGTCACTGTAACTAGAAATCCCCACATGCAGCAACAGCCCTCTCCCACACCACCAGGAATTTGCCTGTGGGCAAGACTGGAGCTCTTTAAATTTTGTGGAACTGCAGACTCAGCTGTTCAGGTTAGCTTGCATTTATATCACATCGTTCCAGACCCTGAGCAGAGCTGCCTGATGGGGCATGCTGCACAAACTAATCTCTGTCATTACAGCTGATAAAACCCCATTCAGCTCTATGCAGAGGTCACTTTTTTTCCAGTTGTTTATTCGCCAGCCAGCCTTGTTGTGCTCTCACTGCCTTCCTGCCTGTTTACAAGAGACAGCCAATGACTTTTTATTTTCCTTAAATCTTTAAGTTTTTAATCTCCAAGTGCAACCTTAGTCCTCATTACTTTCTCGAGGAGTGCTTCCTGAAGTGCACATCCCTTTCTCCCCACAGGAAACCCATCTCCCTCAGAGATCTGAAGCTTCACCAGCCTCCTCTTGCTCTAGCAGGTGTTTGTGCTGACACACCAGAACCACAGAGGAGGTGCAGGGCCTCCCTGTTCAGATCAGTGATTTGCTCCTTTACTCTTGAGACACCTCTTGGCTCTTGCACAGCAACAGAAAAACACGTGCTTGTTTGCTAATACTTCTTCATTAATCTCAAAGGATTATTCCACATCTGGCAAGAAGACAGAGGTTTGAAATGGTGCAGGCTGGGGGATCAGAGGCTCCAGTCAGAAAACAGTGGGTTTTTCCCCTCTCAGTCTTACCTCATCTCTGAACTACTTCCATTTTCCTTTAACTCTTCTTCCTTGGTTTTCATGCTTTTATGCCACCCAAGAAAGCAGCACAGTCAGCCTGTGGCTGTTCTCACTTCACAGACCTGTACCAACAGTGAGCCTGGTCCCTCTCAAGCCCATGGAGAGCACTCAGGCTCCTCATTCACCTCGGAGCTTTGCAGAGAATCCCAACACTGTCCTTGTGACAAGGCCACCACTCTTGCAGTGCCAACCCTGCCACTGACCCAGTTCCTTCAGCATTGCCACCATCCCCTCTGACATGAGAGGATTTTAGAGCTGCCAAGAGTTAATGCTCTCCCAAAGAGGCAGCACTGCAGGGCTGCCCACACCTCTCACCACTCACCATGTCTCAGCTCTGCTGCACCAATGCACTTTGTAAGCACTGCATTAATGAGTGCTAATGCTCCTCCCAAAACCTCTGCTGCATATCCAGCAGCGACGAGCTTGGGCCTACATGCAGGGGAGTTCGTGTAGATCCCCACTGTTACTCATCTAGATTTTTACAGGAAGCTGAGCTAAACCCCAGCTGAAGCGATACACACATCCTCTGTGAACACTGCCCCAGAAGCTGCCCGAAGAGCAGCTCCCACAGGGTGTTACCGTCAGGCTGCAGATGTCCTCCTGCACCACACGCTTCCTCTGCAGCAAGTTCTCCATCTCCTTCTGACGAGCTTGCAAAGCATCTTCCAGGTGCTTCTGCAGGAGCAAGGAAAAGAAGGTAGGGAGGCCATTTCACCACTCTGCTGTGATTCAGGAACAGTCCCAATTCCTATGGTCAGCATCAGAAGGAGACTACAACAGGATCTCATATAAAGGCTGTAAGGAGAAGCAAGCACCTGATGCACAGCCTTGAGAATTAAGTATCTGTGCATGTAATGAATCTGATTTATTTTTAATGCTGGGAGCTCCAGCCTGGGATATCTGTTTGCACAAGCTTTAAATGCTGCATGTTGTGAAGAGACTGTCCCCTCAAGCAGAGCACCTGGCACAAGCATCTCTCACCCTCCTCTCACTTTGGGACCAAGTCCTTACATGAGATATGACAAAGCTGTGGTTGGAATCAGACACAGCAGTGAGGGAAACAAATGCAAAAGAAAAGTGTTCAAAAGAGACGGGTGTAAGGAAATAGGGAGAGGGAGTAATCAGGAAGAGACACAAACATCACTGCACTTGAGTCAGATAACTCTTCACAGTGGGGGAACTGCCTGTGGGAGGAGGGGTGGTGGCTACACAGGGTTCATGTGGCACCTGTCCCCTCCTCCCCAGCCTGACAGAAGCCACTCACCTGCATCTTCTGCTGGTGCTCCTCGGAGCCGCAGCGCCGCACCTTCTCCACCAGCCCCGAGAGCAGGTAGTGCGTGCGGAAATTGCGGCTGGGGAACTTGCGGCGACACTGCGGGCAGGAGGGGACCCGGGCGCAGCTGTCCCAGTACTCCTGGATGCAGCCCTTGCAGAAGTGGTGCATGCAGTCCAGCATGACGGGCTCGCTGAACAGCTCGCAGCAGATGGCACAGGTCAGCTCCTCCCGCAGGCTCCGGTCCTGGCTCCTGCCGGCCATCCCTGCTGGCACACAGGTCCCACCCTGAGTTTCCTGCCACCAGCACACACAAACCCCGTCCCTCTGGACTGGGCCGGACACTTCTGCCGCTCCTGCGGTCTGGGGCAGGGTTTGGTTACCGGACCTGGGGTGGGTCTGGCCTGCCCAGCTGCTACACCGCGTGTATGCAGCGCTGGAAAACCCCGAATTACAGAGCAGCCCTGACCGAGGGTCATTGCCTTTGCACGGTAACAACTTTCAATTTCCCATCACTTCAGCAAAACTGCTAAGTGCGTCTGACAGGGCCCGGCCTTGTGTCCTCACAGGGCCCCAGCGCAGCGGTCAGCCCGCCCGAGGGCTGTCAGCACCCACCCACACCCCGAGGAGCTCCAGGGATGCGGCACCGCCGCTGCCGTGAGCGGCACCCCTTCGGCTCCAGTCCCGCGGTGCGCACCGCCCGCTCCCCTGGGTGCAGCCCCAGCCCCCGCTATCCCAAGGACCCCACCGTGCTTAGTTTAGTCCGGTCTGGTTCGGTCTAACCTAGTCCAGTCCAGTCCAGTTCAATTCAGTCCAGCCAAGTCCAGTCCAGTCCCGTCCTGTCCCGTCACTCTCCCACCTCCAACCCACCGAACTCGGGACCTCCGCCACGGACTGACGCCGGCCCTGACCAATCACAGCGCGAATACGCCGCGTGCCCGCCAGCTCATTGGATGGAATTCGCGGAGGGGGCGGGGCCCCGACATGTGACGCGATCACGAGCGAGAGCGCCGGAGCAGCTGCGGGGGCTTCACGCGCCGCCCGCGGGAAGGCGCGTGCGAGGCAGGAATGCACTGGACTGCACTGGACTGGACTGGACTGCACTGGACTGGGTTGAGCTGGGTTGGACTGGACTGGACTGGACTGGACTGGGCTGAGCTGGGTTGGACTGGACTGGAGTGCACTGGACTGAACTGGACTGCACTGTCGCTTTGCTGCCCGTATACTGCCCCTTCACTGTCCGTATGCTGCCCCTTCACTGTCCGTATGCTGCCCCTTTACTGCCCCTGCCCTGCACTGGCCTCTTTCCTGCACTGTCTTGCAGTGCCCCTGCACCGCCCTGCACTGCACAGCTCCTGCCCCACTGCTGCATTCAGTAAAGAGCACAGAAATGAGCTCCAGGCCAAAGCCTCTCTCTCTCTCTCTCTCGCTCACAGTACCTTCAGAACACAGCTCTGGCCAACGCTTTGGGGTCACAGCTTTGGGTTACCTCAGAAATCATGAGGGCTGCAGGCTTGCTAGCAAAAGGAAGAAAAAAGGAAGGGTTTTCATCCTTGTGGGGTCATCTGATGATGGGAAGTGGCAGACACTGGTGGACATGTGAGAAAAATCACAAGAACTTACTGGATGTAAAAGCAAGTAAAACTGAAAGGAGAGGGGTCACGAGAGCTGCACAGACCACCTGTCTCCTTCCTAACCACCATTAGAACCAGAGCATGCCCCCAAAAAGGCGATGTGCCAGGCACTGTCCAGCTACTGCTCTCCTCCTCCCGGTGCTCTGTTTTCTCATTACAGCAAGTAATAAACTGTGTTTAAATGTGTTAAACTCTGCAGAGAGATAAAAGCATCAACAATTGCTTTTTAGCAGAGACCTGGAATGTGCTGTGAAAGGTTATGTTCCCCCAGCAGTCTGAGCCAACAGCACTGGGAGGTGTCTCTGTAAATCAGGATCTATGCTGTGGTCAGAGCTCCTCTCTCCCTGTTGTGGAGCCCAGAAGGTGACAGCTTCCCTGTAGGCCCATTGTTTGGAGAGGCTGTAGCTGTACAATTGAAGCTTTACCCTGAAACAGCAGAATTTGGGATAGCTCAGCTGATGTCGAACTTCCCCATCAGGTCCTCTTTTAGCCCCAGCTGGAGCCTAGTTCTGGTCCCTCTGTGCAGTGTGAACAGCAGGAGCACCCCCTTGGAATGGCACCAGTCTGGGCAGTGCCAGCACACACCCTGCCCAGGACTGGCATGAGGCTGTGGGATGCTGTTCTCCTGGAAGGGATGCTCTGCATCAGGGTTTGGAGCTGCCATCTTGGGTTCAGGTGCTGCAGGACATCCTTCAGCACCCAACAGAGTCCTGGACCCCCTGATTTATAGGTTTTCCCAAATAACTCCCCTTGCTACCAACAGAACCTGTCGCTCATGTAAAATTCCTTATTTCCATCTTTGCAGGTCTCAGCTGCAAATGCAGAATTTGGAGCCAAAAGAGGAGTGGCACTATTTTACCATGCACTGCACTAATCCATCAATCCAAGAAGAAGGTTCTAATACAGATGGGGATGTCCTTGTCATGGCCATTTCACTTTCTGGGACATCAACTACAAGGTCTAAAGCTAGCAGTGAGTGGCAGTCATTTCCCAATGAACACGTCTCCCTTCTGGGGATTGAAAACACACACCCAAGCGTCCCCTGGTCTTGGATTCCTGTTTCAGTGCTCCTGGCATCTCCTTCCTTTCAGCACTCACTTCAGTTGGCAATGTAATCTTTTTCTTTCTTTTTTTAGCATATCCCTCTTGGGAGGCTCCAAGCTCTGGGCTGGGAACGCTGTGTTTGAGAGTTTGATTATGCACTGGGGAGGTGAAGGATAACATGGATTGAGAAGGGTTTGTCTCTAAGCACATGGATTAGGTCCAAAACTCTTCATCATTCTCTGTTCCGTGCAGTAAATATGTGTTCTTGGAGATGGATGTCAGAGGAACTGTTTGGCCTTGCAGGAGGAGGGGGATGAAGTGGGCAGTGCAGTGGGTCTGGCTGCTGGGGAGCTTCCCTGGGGTGTCAGCAAAACACGAGGGGAAGAGGAGGCAACTGCTGATCCCAGCGTCAGTCCCTTGTGTCAGCTCTGCAGATGGCAGGGAAATTCCACAGGGGACAAGAAGGTTTGCATTTTGATTTCTCTGTTTCACTTTGGTTTGAGTGCAAATACACTCTGAGGACTTTGATTCCTCTGGATCCTGGAGTCTCTCCTGGAGGATCCTGTGGCTCTCCCTGAGCAATGCCCAGCTGTGGGACAGTAGAGGGGCAGAGGAGTAAATTGGGGTTGATATTTTCCATGTGCTGACCTGGACAAACCCCAGGTGAAAGACTCTATCGGGGTGAGCATGGGGTACCTTGAAGCCAGCCCTTCCCACTGCCCTTGGCATCTCTGGTCAGGAAGGAGTGAGGTGCTGCTGGTCCAGGAGAAATCCCCAGACTCCCCATGTCCCCAAAAGCAGGCTGAATCCCAGGAAGCTTTGCTTCTGTGGGCTCCTGCCAGCTCTTTCGTGCACTAAGATCAGGAGGGGGAAGAAGTGGAAAGGGATTGCTGTAAACAGAAATAAGAGTGAAAGAAAGGATGAGTTAATAGCAGCATCAGTGCTAATGGATATTACACTTCCCTCCGTGACCTCAGCTGCAGGGACATGATTTAGAGGCCTCGGTTAGAAAGGCAAGCAGGAAATGAAGCAATGCTCTGAGATATGGTATCTTTGGATAAATAGCTGCAGGAGGAAGGTGACCAGAGGTGGCCATTATTTGCCAATATTTTCTTCCCAGTCCCAAATGATATTGCTAAAGCCAGAGCTTTCAAGGCTTTGGAGCCTCTGAAGTTGTGTGACTGTGAACTGGCAGCCATGGTCCAGGTAAAAGCCCTGTAGAGATGGCAAGAGGTGTTGAGCAGGTTCAAACCATCCTAAACATGCCATGAAAGGACGCAGCTGAAGTGAGGGCAGGAGTCTGAAGGTTTGTGTCATCTTTCCGCTCACATATACAGGAGAAAGTCTGGGGATCAGCACGGACAAATCCATCTCTACTACATGGAGAGAGGGAAACAAGGTCTGAAATATGCAAAGGAGAATGAACATGGCCTAATAATGTTTTTTTGTTTGTTTGTTTTTATTTCCCCAGGGATGCTCAAATAACTCAATCCCAGGGGACCAGTTTCATATGCTACCGAACTTCTCAGCCCAGTCTCCCTCCCCAGGACTCCTTGTGTGAACCATCATGAGCAGGCCTGTCAGGCAGTCTGTCCTGCCCTGTGAGATTCCCCATGCCACCCCTCTGGGCAGCCAAGAATCCATCATGTTTGCATTCCACCAGCATCCTTCAGCTCCCCACACCCAGGCGCCAAAACCAGGAGATTTCTGCAAATATTAACATTTCTGGCTGCCACTTGTTTGCCTGTTTACTCTGAGCTGTGCATGAAACCTCTCTGATACTCCACACACAGCACGGGCTTGGCCAGAACAGCTTTGTTCTCTCAGCCTGCCCTGTGGTGGGTTGTGTGTCAGCCCCCAGCCCTGTCACTGATCACTGTGTGCAGGATGCCCAGCATGCTCGTCTCCTTCACTTGGATCTTTGGTTCAGGGTGCTGAGCATTCATAGATGTGCTAAGCTGCCCCTTCAGAGCCTGAAGCATTTGCTTCAGGTTTTGATTTTTAATGCTTTTTTTTTAGGTTTCTGACCACAGCTCTCTATAGCAGAAGTGTGGGAAAGATCTTCATGACCTCATCTTAAAAAACGAGCTGGGAAGGCTTGGCTGCTCAGGATGCTGGAGGCTTGTCCATTAGCATCCACATTCCAGGGTCAGAACACAGTAGCCATGAAATCCATGTGGTCACATCACATATCCAGATTGTTTTCTCCTGGCTGGGCTGAGGCTATTTGCTATATTCATTACTTGCATTAGAGACATCTACAGAGCCCAGTTCTCTCCCTGATGTCGTATTGGAAAATCTTCAATCCTTTCAGTGGAAACAGAGAGAATCCATTTACCATCACACAGACTTCAAAAGCCAAGGGATGTTTCTGAAGAAGATTTCACAAGAACAGTATTTCTCAGTCAAGCATTTCACACACAGCACAGGTTATTGAGCATAATGTCCCCCCTTGCTATTTATTTTGCAATTTGCTATCTGAGAAAGATGCAGATGTGCTCTAAAATCTCATTCATTTTGGAGAAACTCAGATGCCACTCTACCTGCAGCTCAGCAGCCTCAGCCTGAGGGCACCTCCTGTGCTCCCAAGAGGATTTAAAACCAGCTTTTTACAACCTGGCTCTACTTCTCCGCCTTCCACTTTCTTACAGCCACACACTGAAAGCTGAAGCCTGAGAATCACCAAAGTGGTCACCAGAAACAAAATGAAAGAAAATCAGCTGTTGTTGAACGAGACAACCATCTCCCTTAAAGAAAATAATTAAAGTGGCTGTACCTGTGTTAAAAAATCTGAAAGATCTTCAAAAAGATTTTCCTTCTGGAGCTGTCACCATAACAACGAATGTTTGCAAAGGATGCAGTGGGGAGGGAGCAGGGAGAGATGTGCCCTTGGTAATCACAGAGTGCCCTGCCTGGCCACGCAGCTGATGGCCACAGGTGATGCCAAGGATGAGGGGCAGGTCAAACCAGTGTAGTGCTGGGAATATTGCACAAACCTGAGCTGTTCCCAGTGTCTGTACTGGTGGGGTTGTGGCAGTGCTTGGTTGGGCAGCTCACTGCACTCAAACCCCGTGTCAGAGCTGCCCTGCTCTGGGGCCAGGGTTGTCATGGGAGCCAGGCTGAAGGTGAGGCCAGAGGCAGGGGGTGGCCTTCAGGAGGCTGAAGCTCCTGCCTCTGGTTTTGGCAGTAAATACTGAGAGTGATGATCTTACCACAGGGATTAATTGATCTTTTTCAGAGTCCTGCCCTTTGCTTCTCATCCAAAGCTCCCAACTGATTTATTTGTAATAGGAAATGGGGAGGCTCCTTCCTAATACTTTTTAAGAGCAATAAGCTGGGATACTGCCTTGCCCAGAACAGTTATCAAAAGAGGGAATAACCCATCCTGGAGACACAGCACCAAGGCCCCTGCTACCTTTCCCCTTTCTCCAGCTACCTGGGCTGACTGTGCTCCTCTGTTTTATTCTGCAAAATAACAATGCACACTCTCTGGTCCTGCATCTTATGCCCAGAGTGAATGTCACCCTGAAGGAGCATGGTTTTCCCCATGGGAAGCTGAGCACTACGAGCTGCAGCATTTGAAGGCACTGAGTGTTCCCAGAGGTAATGCTGTGCAAAGCCGTATTTCCCCTGATACCTTAAATATCTTAAATGCCTGGAGAGAAGTAAGTCTCTTCTTTCTTCAGCACGAAATGGCTTTCAAAGTAGATTTGCAGGCTCCAGACTCACCTCCCTTGTGTCTGGTGTGAGCTCTTCAGCAAAGGCAGAGAGGAAACCGTTCATCAAATAATAAATTGCAGGCACGTGCTCCCCTGAGCAGTTGTTTGGAAAATGTCCCATATGCCTTGTGCCAAATTTGCTGGCCAGGGAAGCTCAGTGGTATTAGCATGTTCCAGCTAATTAGGGCTGTGAGTCGTCCTTTTCATCGCCTGAAGAGCTGAGAGAAGGACAAACCCAGCGCACTGCCTTTATAAGGCTTTGTGCTTTCCAGCAAGGTCTCTGCTCAGCTCTTGCGTGCTCTGCTCATACCCTGGGGACACAGCTCTTCCCCATGGGACACTCGGTGTCATACCTATCTCTCACTGTCAGACACTGGCTTTTGTGAGTAATTTTTCTGGGGAACATGGAGCCAAATCGATTTTCAGCCAAATACCTGTGTTTATCTCAGGAGTGGATCTGACCCTCCTGCTCAGACTCTGCTGCCAGCCCAGCACTGCTGAGCTGAGCAGGGCATGGGTAACCTGCTCCCTGCCCACAGCTGATGTGGGTCCCCACAGGACCAGAAAAGATGGAATGAGGCAGTGAAGCAGCAAATATCATCCTGCTCCTGGTACAGTGGTGCTGAGCACTGGATCCCAGCTCCTGGATACCTGATCCCTTTTGGCAACACTCAGCCCATAGAAGACAAGTCATGCTCTGAATTTTCCAGCCACTTGCATCACTTTCAGTCTTGACACTTTGGAAGAGTTTAGGCTGGGGCTGCCATCAGCCCATCCAGCTCTGCCTGTTCTCATCACACGATCCAGCATTTATAGAGCTGTTTGTCATCTCAGGAGTGACAGCTTGGGCAAAAACTTCTTTGTGGGACTGTGAAGCAGAGTATCCAGTCTGGGAGAGTAAGACTCTGATGACAGAACACACTGCCTAAATGAGATGGGTAACTTAGAAAGAAATCCCATAGGGCAAAGTGAGAAAGCAGTTGCCACTGCTTCACATCCAAGCACCAGGTCCTCTGCTCCAGGGGTGAGTTTGCCAGAGTGAAGCATTTTTATCACCTTTTTTATGTACAGAGAACTGAGATACATCAAATGATTTGCCCAAAGGCAGACAGGGAATTTGTGATAGATGGGGGAAACATGTTCCAACCCAAAAACTCATCCATGTTTTTATTTTACCCAGGCAACTGCTGGTCTACATCATATCATATTTTTGCAATCCCAGCTCTGAAGAGCTTATCTGACTGCAATTATCCTCTTATGCAGAAGCTGTTTTCTACCTGGCTCAGTACATAAACAACAAGCAACCCTCTAATAAATTAACAAAGCTTTGAGTGCAGTGACTTGCAGAAATGGCAGCTAAATGCAGGGGCCAGTTGTGGGCTCAGCAGTGCTGATGTCTGCCTGGAGAAGCTGCCTGGAGTCCTTCTGTCCTGATGTTATCAGGGATCACAGGGATTTTGTGTGGTGTCAGAGTGAGATCCAGGGGTGGAAAGGGGCTGGAAGGGGTAAACCCTCCTAGGCATTAATTCACTTAATCAAAGGAGCCCTGTGGGTTTGCCTCTAGTGGGGCAGGAGCTGAAGTGTGGTGATGTGTTCAGCAGAACAAATCGCCTTAATCTTTTTCTGTATGGTCATCTCCTTCCTGACTTACTGACCCTCATCCTGCAGACACATTCAGCATCCCTGACTTCTGCCTGGCCTGAAGGTGAGCCGAGCTGTGGCAGACCCAGGCCAATCCCAAGCCAACCCACAGTTAATCTCTCCTCCTGCTTCTTCAGTTCCTCTCACTGACACTATCAGTGTCAGATAGTTCAGATGTTTTAGCCAAATCTTGTCTCTAATGGTTTCTTTGCTCCTTCACTAATTCTGGGAATGTTCACATGGGGACAAAAAGCTGTTACAAAATGAGAACTGTTTTTAAATTCAGAGAGGGTACAGACAGCTGTACCCTCCCTGTATCCGCCCTCCCACCCCTGAGTCTCTTTGTGGCTAATTTAGTTCCTAGATGCATCAGACTCCCAAATCCACTGCATCTGTGAGCTCCAGGGTTCAAATGGATAAAGGGCTTTCGTGTTACCAAAACTTGCTGGTGCTTTGGAGGCTGCTCAGGAAAACACAGGCATGACACCTCAGGAAGGAGCAGTGGAAATATTTTGGTTTCACGCAGGTGGAATTAAACAGATGTTTAAAAAAATGAAAAGCTGCCTTTAAAGTATGTTACTGTTGCTGCTCCAGATGAAGCAGGATGAACTGGAGCATCTGGAAGCCTTGGTAACAGTTTTCTTAGAGATTCCTCCCAGGGAGTGAACAGATCATCCACCTTCCTTTTTCTGACAGAAGTTAAGCTACAGCAGATGGCTTACAGCTGCAAGGTGGTCAGACTGAGGACCTGCCTGCTCACTGAGGCAGAGCAGAGTACAGGCCAAAAGACAGCCCTCTTCTCTGCCCCATTTCTCAGCCTTTTGACATAATTTTTGCTCCCCGGAGTACAAAATTCATTGTTGTATTTCTCAGAAGCATGGTTGAGCAGACTCGCTTTTGCCTAATGAAAGCCCGACCACTGGGAAAGGCTTTTGAGCTGCAAAGATCCTTTGAATGATCCCATCATGTCTGGAAGGAATGAGGCTTCTGGGACACCCATGCAGGTGTCTGTGGGTAAGCAGCCTGTGTGTGAAAATACCCCAGGCTTGAGGTTACAACAATGCTTGCAGTGGGCCCTGGCATCTCTGCTCAGGGCTGCACAGGACAGGGCTGGGGAGCACCCAGGGATCGGAGACCAAACTCCAGATTGGTGGGTGCCATTTGGGATGACAGTCCTGGTGTGCTGAGAGCTCAACTGCACCTTTTTCACTGTTCTGTCTGGTGGAAGAGCTGAGGTGGTGTTTTGGAACACAGCAGGTTTTGGTGCTCCACTGGTCCCCTTAGACCGTGGGAGAAGACATCTTGGGGACTTGCACTGACTAATCCATGATTTAAGAGTTTGCATTTGATATCATCCAGCAAAGACCACGTGCCAAAAATGCCTGGAATTCACCCCATGGTCCTGATGAAGGTTCACAGCTTCAGGCTGCACAAAATTCTCTCCTGTCAATCACTGCCTTCTCCCCAGGCATCTGGGAAGAGAAGAGTGGGGAGTGGTAGCAAAGGAATCTGGGGAGGAAGCAAGAAAAATCTCACACAGAAGAGAAAGGAGAGATAACATAATCTTGAGCTGAAATCAACCATGCACTGCTGAGGACCCTGGAGAGGAAGAGCATCCATCCACTAGGAACAGGGGGAATAGCATGCACCACTCACTTTGTGTTAGCTGCTCTTTGCCTCTCTCTGCACACCACTGGGAGACAGAAATGGCTCTTTCGAAGCAGTTTTGTCTTGTCCTGCTTCCCTCCACTCCCAGCTTTCCTGAGCAGCTAAATCAACAGCCTTAGGGAAAATGAAGGGGGAGAAGACATGAAACTCCCACAAAAATCCAGTTAGCACAGCTGGTGGATTTTATGCCTAAGTCCTTTCCTTTCTGAAGGGGAGACAGAGAGAGGAGGGGGAAGGATGGGACTTATGAGGACTCTTGTCCAAGTCTTGGGTTCAAGTGTCACTTTCCGTGTGATTTCAGGAATGTTCTCATTCCTCTTTTTCTGCTAAGCCATTAGAGTGTCTTCTTTTTCCTGATGTATTGTGACTTTTTGGCACAAAGGGGTGGTTGAAAAGCCTCCCTGTTTCAGTTCTCACAAAGAAAAGGAGACTAAAGTTCACTGTGGGGGTAAAGAGCAAAGCTCCTCTGATAAAATTCCAGCTTCAGGTACTCAAAGTCAAGGAGAGTTGTCCTTCCCCTCAGCCTGTGGGAGCATCTCCAAGCTCAGGTGAGCTGCAAATTCACACACAAATGGGTTGAGTTGGAAATCCTATGCTAATAATATATGACTTCTCCTTAAGGGCAAAGTCTTTGAACAAGTAGGGCGTATCTGTGCTTATCTGCTTCCCTGTGTTGCCTTTAGAGTGCTTTCCTGGGCTCCATTGAGCTTGGATTTTGCAGATTTGGACATGAGGATGCTGCTTCTCTGTCTCTCCACCTTTCTTGCTTCAGGTGTGTGGACAGTGCTGAGCATCCTAAAATTCAAAGTCACTCAGTTTCCATGTCCACAAGGAATCTGGCTCTGGAGCAGAGCAAGCCACTACCCCGTGGCTAAACCTTTCCAGCATTACTTCTTTTGTATCTCAGGAGTCCCTGAAGTCCTGTCCCACAACTGCAGATTGATTGTACTGTGCACTGTGCAAACACTGAGACACAGGAGGGTGAAGGGAGGTCTGTGAAAGCTCTGCTGAGCTGCAGGACCTGCAGACCTCTTGCTGCAGGGGAGATCCCCTTCTGGACGTGACTGTGCCAGTCCTAATGAGTTTAAAGCTTGAGGAGATGGGACAGCAGTGGAGTGAGGGCAGATAACATTGCCCAGGTCCGTGGTATGGACAGGGAGCTTGCAGAGCTCCAGCTCCCAGCACTTCTCCCTGGAGAGGAAACTGGATGTGGTGGAAAAGCTTCTCTCTGCTCGATGCAAGAAGCCCCTCAGTGGCTGAACACTGTATAAACAGCAGCAGCAGGCTCCCCCCCTTTCCATTTCTGTTTGTTAAACACACGCTCTCTGCCTTTCTCTCATTCAGGAGCAAAGGCAGCATCCAGCTTCGTGAGACGGGGCTGTCAGTCACCCTGCGAGAGGGGGCTCTCCGGGTGCTCAGGGAGGGGTTCCAAAGCTACTCCTGGCGATGAAACACTCTCCAGCAGCCCAGATCCTCACCTGACTTCCTCTCTTCTCCGAGGACAGTTGCAGAAAAGTGCTTTCCACTCCTTTGCCACAGGTTGACTTCCAGAGAGTGGAGAGGACCAAGTGCTCCGTCCTGGGCAGCGATGAGACAGTGACTGCAGGTGAGTGGCTCGGTTCCTGGAGGAGGAGGATGCTCTGGCCTTTGCAGGTGGGTCAGGGAGGGCTCATCTGAGCAGCAGAGCTGAGATGGGGCTGAATCTTGTCCATGCCACATGGTCCAAGCATCTTTAGAAACTGGATTTAGGGACTGGCAGCCCTGAGAGCTGGAATAGAGAAAGCAAACAAGAGATACTGGCAGAGAGTTTCGGAAGGTCCCTGAGCAGAATCAGGGAGTGTGGGAGGCAGGATGCTGAGTGACAGCAGTCAGGAGAGCAGGTTTCTCCAGAGTGCTGCAGAACCCGGGCACAAACAGCTCCAGAGGTGCAGGTGTGGGGCTGAGGAGCGCAGCTGTCTGAGGAATCCCGATCTCTCCTGCAATCTGCCTCCCCGTGGCTTGGTACAAACCTCCGTCAGCTCCTCCGTGCTGGGACTGCACACGCTGCTGGCTCTCGGCTCTCTGCCACAGATCAGTGTCCTCGGAGAGGGAGATGCAAAGGGGGATATGGGATACAGGAGGAAAATCAGTGCTTGCTGTCTCTCAGCACCCAATTGCATGTTAGTCCTTGAACAGAGAAATCCTCTTATAGTCCTGCTGCAGATGCATTTCACCTACAGAGTTTCTGGTCTGTCCCAAAGCAGGATACTGCATTTTCTCCCTGTTTGTTCTGTCAGTGAGTTGTTAGTTTCCCTCTGTTCCACTCACCTATCCCAGACTCCTTAAATTTCAGGAGGTAACAGATTCCCCAGGTTAACCAGGATCCATCCACCACGCTGTCTCTTCCTTTCTGCAGCCCCAGAACTGGTGTGTCTCCATCACAGTGGGACCCATTGATCTTATGTTCCAGCCAGCCTTGCTCTGCTCCCATGGCACATCCCACAGGGCAGAGGGCTCTGCACTGCTCCCCGCTGCTTTCTGTAGGATTATCTCCCATGACAAAGCATGTATCCCTTCCAAACAGATCTCTTCTCATCACCTCCTTTTTCATCCTGTCCTGAGCTGGGTGATTACAGCATCCTCATTGCCTCATCCTCTTCAGAGTCTTCCATGGCTCCAGCCTAGGCAGGGAGATGAAAATAGTGCGAGGAATAAGAAATCCCTGGTGTATCTCCTCATCCTTGCACTTTGTCCCCCAGTGCCAGTTCTACACTGGGGTGCCCTTGGAGCACTTCTGCATGGCAATGAGTGTCTGGTGCCATGAGGTTTCTGCACCAGTGGCCCTGAGCTGGAGAGATAACTTACAAAGCTGCAGCACATGGTGGGCAGGTCAGAGGGTCTTTGCTTTTGCTGGAGTATCATAGCAAGGCAATCACCCCTTCACTGGAGATGGAAGGAGCTAGGATAATTTCTATCTGTTCTTTGGCTTCAGGAAATCATCCAGAGCTGCTGTTTTTCCTGAAACCTGCCCATTGCACAGAGAAGACAAAATTAGTTCCCCTCCATCAGTCACATTTTGTATTTTCATGCAGTTCCTGAGATCTGTATTCAGGTTTTATGCTGAGACACAGAGTCCTTTCTGGTGGTGAATACAGGAGGCTGGAGTTAGAGAACTTGGGCTCTGCCCAAACCCTGCCATGGATGTGCTGTGTGGTCTTTGGCAGGCTGGTTAACCTCCATATCCCCATTTATTGTGTTGTCTTCCCTTAAGTGGTGTGCTGTGGGGAGCAGGGACACTGAACACTGGTGCCTCTTGAGTGTTGGAAGGGAACATGAAGGTGGTAGAAGGTGGCTTGTCCCAGGGTGACCACCTGCTTCTCATGATGAGAGATGGTCTCAGACCTCCTTGTCATGGACATTTGTCTGGGCATGGGTCTGGGGATGAGATGAGTCAGTGCTCCTGACTGGGCTGCTGGAGATTAAGGGATTTGGTGGAGTTGAGCTGCTTTGGAGGAAGGACAAGCATGGAATAAATCAGTGAGCCAAGCCATGGAAATATCCATCAGCCTCAGCCTCACACTCCAGCACTGCTGTAGAAAGAGTTTGTCATTAACCAAAGAGCAGAGACTAGTCCAAGTCCCTTCACTCCCTCCTCTTGATTCATGGACTCCAGCCTCGCTGCTTGAACAAAAAGAGAAATTCTAATTAACAAGCTCTGTTTTCTCCAGCCCTCTACCCACCCCTCCAGCCCTGCTTTCTGAACCCTGCCAGGCTTTACAGATGGCTCTTTCAGGTCTGGATATGCTCTTGCAGTCTGGCTGAATGCCTGGGGCTGCAGCAGGGACATGGAGGGAGCTGGGGTGCCTCAGGAAGCAGAGGTGGATGAGTCCCAGTCCCACCTGGTCTAGGCCCTCTGTAGGAATGGATTTTGGAGCTGTGAACTTTGGTCACTGTCCCAGTCATTGAGAGCAGCGTGCTGAGTGAAGGGCTCCTCTCTGCTTCCCCCCTTCCCAAAGGCTGAAGCCTGCTGGCACAGGGAACAGCTCTGTCTCCCTGGGAGCCATCCCTGGGTCCCAGAGTGCCTCAGGCTGAACCTCAGCTGGAGCAGAGGGTGAGGGTTATCTTGACACAGGCAGCATCTTGACACCCAGTTTCTGCATCCCTTCATGACAACTCAGCTCAGAGGGAAGGACCTGGATAGTATTTCTCCCTACTCCTGGTCTCTCCTGCTGCTTTCTTGTCCCAAAAGCAGTTGGCTCTCAGCTCCAACGATTTTTTCAATCTATTCTGGCAGGCCCGGGCCTGACAGCAGCCTACACATATGCCAGCATTTCCATTACTTGCTGGAACAGACCTTAGTCCACTTCCAGCAGCATCCCAGTGACCTCCAGGCAGCCTCTGGAGTGGGAACATTTATTATAATCATTTTGTCTCTTAATTAAAGTGTCTTAATTGATTTGTAATAGTTCCCCTTTGGAGAAAAAACAAAACAAACAAAATCAAATAGTCACTCCATTAAGGCCATTTTGTTAGGAAGTGAAGCAGCTCCAGTAACTATGATGTTCCTGGCTCCTCTCAGATGGTGGGTAGCTGCCAGTCTCCAGCAAAAGGAAATAGGCTGAGATGTGAGCACAGGAACTGGCTGCCAGTTGGTGGATGAGATGGAGAAAAAGAGAAGGGAGTGTCCACTGGTGTGGAGCCAGGACTTGGGTACTGAAGATAAATGGAACAGGCAAGCCACGGAAAAGGTGATAACAAGTGATAAAGTAATGCTGGACAATCCCGAAGGTTTAAATCCCAGATGGGTGGCAAGCAGGGAAGGTGCAGTCACTGAGAGTCCCTAGCACTTGCTCTGTTTCCCTGGCTGACGTTGCTCTCCTGACAGTGGGGTTTGCTCAGGGCCAGCTGCAGCCCAGGTGTCTGCCAGGGGGTCAGGCTGTGGCTGTGCCACCTTCCCAGGGCCCTGCCTGTTCTCCTGCTCTGCTTTCCCCTGCACTCACTGTATGGCATGGCTCTAAGCTCCTCTCTCCTGTCTTAGAAGCTGGAGCTTCTCCTTGGTCTTTCAAAGGCTGGGGCAGGGGTGTTGTGGAGGTCTGAGATCTCCCTTACACAAACCCTGACCCTAGCAGATCCACCTATTTTTTCCTCTGCTTCCTACCCTTCTAGCAGTGGCTACATGGTGTCCACTGTCTCACAGTGTCTGAGCTCAACAACCTCGTTTACAGGAACCACTGGCATAAATCAGTCTGCAGAGTGAGATGTTAGGCAGGCAGTTGGACACGGAGAGGGAAAGAGAAAAGGTTCCAGCAGGGGTGGTTTTACTGCAGGCAGCTCTTCTGCTGGCCTCTGCAGGATCCTGGCTTTGCAGCCAGCCAGGCAGATTCCTGGGAGCAGCTCCTGGGAGGGAATCACAACCCTTGCTCTGAAGAGGAATGACAGGACAAGCAGCCATTTTCGTTTAGGTTGGAATGCAATTGCAAAACATTCTCCCTTCTCCAAAGAGGGGCTGTCCTTAAACCTTTGGCTTGCATGGGATTTGCAGGAAGCCCACCAGCACCCAGTCAGCAGTGCTCACATTTTTTCTGGGGCAAACCCAGTTCCTTCCTCGAGGAGCCTGAGGAGATACCCAGCAATCTGCCTCTAACTCCCACTTCATTTAAGCCTTTTGCCTCCCTCCCTTAGTGAAAGGGCATTTCCCCCCCTCTCTGCAAGTCAGAGAAAACACAGTGCTTTGCAGACCTCCCTGCCTGGGCAGAGTGATGGCTTTTGCTCACTTCTGTTTAAGTTTGCAGTGGGAGTGGGGCCCTGCTCACTGGGGAGAGGAGATATGTGAGGGGCCATGTCCACCCCTCTCCACATAGCCCACAGCAATTCTGAGCCACGGAGGCTGAGGGGGAGCCAGTAACAGAGCTGGCTTTTCTCCTGCCGTGTTTGGATTCAATGAACGCCCTGCTGTGACAACACTCTGCTGTTCAGTGGCACCGAATGCCAGCCAGGGGTTCCAGGCTGCATCAGGCAGGGGTTCCAGGCTGCTCCCTGCTCCCAAAGCCATCCCATGCAGGCATTTCAGCACCACGTGGCAGGATGCTGATGGATGCTGGGCCTCTAGCTCTGGGCCTGTCTGTGCCTGGATGCTCAGCAGCAGCTCCGTGGGAGGCTTGTTCACAGCTTCAGTGGTTTATGCCCTGCACATGCATGTCCCTGTAGGAGCTCCCTCCTCTGCTAAGCCAGCAGATGCCTGGGTGTCACCAAGACTGAGAGGACAGAGAGATTCTTTTAGGGATCCTTGGCAGAATGAAGATGGCACTAAATCATGGTGACAGTTAAAGCTTTGTTTCTTTATCAGGGTATTATGATTAGTGTAGAACAGAATTTATGATTGAAACAGCACAGGATTTCTACAAGCAGAATCAACATAGTACAATCTACAAATAGCAAAATACAGAATTTATAAATAATTTATGATTTCTAATCTCCTAAGCAATACAGAATTTATAATACAACTTAACATTTATAATCACCTGGACCCTCTTCAGATTGGGCCAAATCCTCATACATGGTTTGTTGTATCATTGTAACAATCTAGACTGAAAAATCCTATAAAAGACTATGAGCCACTCACTGAATTCTTGGAGAAAGCAGAGGATTGTGGAGGTGTCTCCTGGCCATAGGGTTCATGGGTCTCACTGTTCAATAGTTTCTTACTTAGGACTGGTGACTGTGCTCTGTGTGCTGTCACACTTCCCTCTCCTGTGATGGGGACACAACACCTGCCTGGCTGGGTGCCTGTGACCTTCAAAGCCACCAATTGCCCGATGCTTGGGAACCCTGAGACTGGCAGGAGAAGGAAGAAGAAAACTGGTTTGTCTAGTTGGTTCACAGAACCTTGAGGGCCTGATAATGAGGGCCAGGGCATGACTATGTGACACATTTGATCACAGAGAATGGCTCATAAAATGGCATTAGTTGTACTACCCACATTACTGGGAGGGAGAGTGGACAGTACTGGGTGGATTGGGTGGTAGCATCACTAGCAGGAACAGTGGCAGAGACTTATGCAGGAGTAGGGGGACAGATATTTTCACCTGGAGAGGTGAGAAATAAGAAACAGAAAAAAAACCTCATGCACAATCTGGAAATAAATAAATTGTTACGGGGAGGTGGAGAAGAACACCTTGACTTTGAGAGTTTCTTGTTTCTCTCCTTTCCTAGTTCTTAAGGTGTTAGGGAATTTTTGTAGGCAAGTAAATGTCATCAAAGATGAGTGTAACTTGTGCTCTCACTTCTGCTATATCTGTGTTCCAGACCTCCTTCTTCTCCTTATCAGAAGTCTCAGGCCAGGCATGGGACCATTGGAGGGAGCCAACAGCACATTTACTGTGGAGAAGACAGTATTAGATGAGAAGCTGCCACAGAGCTGGCATGCCAAGGACTTTGTCACTCCTACCCAGGATCTCTCTGGATCCCGCAGTGTCATGATGGACAGCACCAAGATCCTGGGGGTCCAGGTCATCCTGATTGCTGCCTACTCCCTCATCATTCTGCTGGGGTTCATCGGAAACTCCCTGGTCATCTACATCATAGTGAAGTACAAGACCATGAGGACTGTCACCAACTTCTTTATAGCTAACCTGGCCCTGGCAGACCTGATGGTGGACACACTCTGTCTGCCTTTCACCCTAGTGTACACCCTGCTGGATGAGTGGAAGTTTGGAGCTGTCCTTTGTCACCTGGTTCCTTACGCTCAAGCTCTGAGTGTCCATGTGTCCACTCTCACCCTGACTGTGATTGCCCTGGATAGGTACCGCTGTATTGTTTTCCACCTGGACAGCAGGATTTCCAAGAGACTCAGCTTCACCATCATAGCTGTCATGTGGCTGGCAGCAGCTGTCCTAGCAGGGCCTCTGGCCATCTTCAGGGAGTACCGATACGAGGAAATCCCATCCATTAACCTCAAAATGGCTGTTTGCTCAGAAAAGTGGCCCTCTGGTAACAACAGAGATGCCACCATCTACAGTCTGTCCATGCTCCTCCTGCAGTATGTTCTTCCTCTTGCAATTATTTGTTATGCCTACACCAGGATCTGGTTCAAGCTGAAAAACCATGTCAGTCCCACTTCTAGGAATGAAAACCAGTGCCGGAGGAGGAAGACAACCAAAATGCTCGTGATGGTTGTTGTGGTATTCGCAGTCTGTTGGCTCCCCTTCCACATATTCCAGCTTGCCATCGATCTTGATCTGGTTCTTATCTTCCATGAGTACAAACTCCTGTACACTGTCTTCCATGTCGGGGCCATGTGCTCCACATTTGTCAACCCCCTGCTCTATGGATGGATGAACAAGAACTACAGGAATGGCTTCCTTATGTTCTTCCGTTGCCAGAACAAGCCTGAAAGCATCCACACTGAAGGCTCAGTTAGAGGGAGGTCTTACATCTTCAGGGCCAACACCCTAAATGGGAGCATCAAACAGACTCCTGGCAATGGAGCACTGCCCACAGAGGTTTAGGGATGGGACATCCACCTCCAGAATTGAGGCTTGCTGGGCCCAGAGACATTCTTGGGTGAATGCCTTTTTTTGACAGAACATTGTGCTGCCAATTATAGCTACAGCAGCCATGTAGAAATACTAAATACCCCCTGTATCTTTCAAAACAATAAATCTGGTGTATTTTTGTCTGACCAAAGAAATTAATTTTTCCTTTCGCTGCATTCAAGTTATGCATGAAGAAACATGAAAAAATAACACACAGAGAAGGCTTTCATTTAGCCAGAAAAATACACCCCTCTTGCTATTTCCATTTGCCAAAGTGGGTTGCTCAACCTTTTATCCCTGACACATTACACATTACAAATGATATTTGGAGCTGATATTGTGTGTGATTGTTCCTCTGTACGTCTCCTACCCAAAAGCCTTAATGATCCATCTTTAGCTAATGCCTCCAGGGGGAGGGAGACCTGCACTCTGTTCTGCAAGTGATGGCTTGTTAGTGCCATCACTCCTCTGACCTGGGGAGAGAGCGGGCTGGCACAGATTGAAGCTGGGCAATCCACAATCTCTTGCCCAACATTTGCATAAATCTGCATTTGCAACCCACGGGATGTGCTCAGGTCCTCAGAAAGCCCAGGAGGTGGCAGTGGCACTACTTACCACAGTCTCCTTTACAAGGACAGAAGCAGGGCTTTGGGAATGCCTCATTAGCCAGGACTTGTGTGCCAGCACCCTGGAATTAGCAGGGAGGAGAGCAGGAAGGGAAGCAGATAGGTTCAGTTTCAGTCCTGTTGATCAGCTGCCCACAACTCTTTCCTTTCCTAAGGGATTGGCAAAGGGAAGCTGCTAAAGACCCTAAGATGTGGCTCCTGCCATGCAATAACTTGACATGCCAACATGACCAGAGAGGCAAAAAATTGCCAATGAAAGCATTCTCTAAGGGTTTAAAGCTTTCTCCATGCTGAGGCTGAAGGTAGTATGGGTCTGTACATGGGTGCTTCATTTCAGAAGACAGATGTAACCTGCTTGCATGGTTGTCACAGATGTGGTGTCCTCTGGTAGAAGACATGGAGACTAAGGAAGATGTATTCTTTCAAATCAAACTCTATGTTCTCCTCCTGAAGGTTTATGTCAGCTGGGGAGCATATTTTTAGCTCTGCCATCAAAGGAGCCTTGATTGCTACTGTGATCTTGGTGTCATCTCTAAAAGTCTGTGTTAAAATTCAGATTGGAAAGTAACTCCCAGATGCAGGAAAGAGACTCAAAAGACCTCTTCATTAAAAATAAAATGAAAAGAAAAATTTTGATTTGTAGGTCTTCACTGAAGCAAGTGGAAGAGGTAAGAGGACTTGCAGTACTGAGTACACCAGCCTGGATCGGGCTGCTGGGCTGTCACAAGAGATCTTGTCCTCAAGAGATCAATTGTCAAAGGCCTTATTTGAAATTCTGCCTCCTCTCCAGCTTGACCTGCCTCTGGCCTTTGCTCTCCCTCTCAGCTTCCAACTGCCACACTAGATTTTAAGCTCTTTGTTTATTTCTGCTCTCTGATCCTCTGCTCCATTTTCCTAAATAGGTATAAGAAAGTTGTTTCTGGTTCCTTCCCAAGAGACATCAGTGCCAGACAGAGGCTGCAGATTACACTTCACACTTGGAAGCATGGGCATGTTGATGCCTAATAGCCTTCTCAGCATCTGATCCTGCAGATCACAGCCTGGCTTTCTATCCAGGGAGATTCAGGATCTAATGAAGATCCTGTCAGGAAAACATTGGTGTTCCACTAAATGGGTCATCTGCTTCCTGACAGGCCAAGACAGGATGGGAGAACAAGACACAAGTTAACCTTCCTCATGTGAATGTTGTGGAGTGGCAGTGGGAGTTTGCTGTTTCATCCTGAGAGAAGGAGGAGGATATTCTCCTCCACAGCATTGGTAAATTCTGTCCCTACTTAATGAGCTGGTCATATCTACAATCCATCCTCCTGAGGAACTCTCCCCACCCTTCCATCAAGTTCCAAGATACAAGGAAATGTTTATGTTTCAAAAGTAGTTCAAATGGGTGGAAAGAATTCAACTATTACCAATAAACACTTCAGAAAGTGATTTAACACTCAATAATATAAGTCAGAGTAAAATAACAAATTTAGCAGTGCAAGCTTGGAAGCCAATCAGGCTGCCAGGCAAGATGGATGAGGAGCTAAATTGCTCTTCTAGAGGCCTTGCCAAAGGTTTTGTCCTGTGACACCACACACGGTATCTAACTGCAGAGCAAGGCAGATAATGACATTATGAATGACTGTTTAATTTTGAGCCCAAATTTTTAAACTAAATATGGATAAATAAATAAACAGATCCAAGTTCTTTAAAAATAAATACTGGCAGTGGGATGTACAGGGCAGAGGGATTTTTATGCTGGAGCAAACTGAGAAGGAGAAACTATTTATTTGAAAGGTAACAGCAAAGTTCTTGTATGCTTTGTTTAGTACACTTGTACAGCTTCACTGATAGATTTGTGCCAGTGAGCTTGCTGTTTTTTCCTTGCCATTGGAAAAAGTTACAACCTTCCACACCCACTGCTGTCAAGGAAACCAGCTCTTAGCTGTGCATACATGTTCTCATGGAAAACTATGATGCCTCTATTGAGGGAAAGTGGCCTTAGTGTCCAGTACCAAACAGAACAAGAGCAGGTGGGGAGAAAGGATGCAAAGCTGCTTAACAAAGGGTGATCAGAGAAGATAGAATATGTTTTGACTACTGTGACTGCACAGAACATAAGAATGAATTTGTTTCCATGAAACAGAAATCTCTTGGAGATGAAGGTTCCCCAAATATTAACACTCCGCTGAAGACGGCCATACTGCCATGACCAGCTCCATGAAACCAAAGACTAGTAGCTTTTTAAGCTTTTGAACTATTTAGAGCTCAGGACAGGGTATGACCCTGCTCTGTAGGTGTTAAGGGCATATCCTTTTGTAGTTACAGATAATCTTGGAGTCATCTTCCCACTGCCTGTTCCTTGCCAAAGGCACATCTGTGACTGCCTGGCCAGCTGGGTTCCTCTCTGCAGGGCTGGCATTGGCGTTGCTGATGCAGGACAGAATGACTCCTGTCACTGGCACAACAGCTGAGGTATTTCTCAAGGATGAGGTATTTCATTACAGAGCTGGAAGCACAGTGACAGAAATGAAAATGAAAAAGTGTTTCCTCAAAGCTATCTGGAAGACAGTGTTGTACCTGGTGGCCAAATGAATTTTCTCTAGGGCTCTTCCTGATTCTTGCTGTCGTCCTTCTCAACATCCTGCTTCTCTGAACTGATCTGAGGATATTTCATAGCTTTTAGGAGGGAGATTTTGAATTCCTTTAGAAATGTCCTATTTCTTATGTTAGGATGCTCTTTCTGGTCACACCATACAAATCTTGCATTATAAAATGTACCACTGAACAGTTCTTAATTGCCTAGAAAATTATTAGCTTTGAATAGGCACAACAGGTGGCAATGCCTCTAGCTATTCAATGCAACTATTCTTCACGTGCCAGTCAAGTCCAAGAACAGCTGAGATGTGACAACTTCTTAGTTTAAAACCAGCAGCATCAATAACTGTTGTTCCCTAGAACAGGATGCTCTAAGAGCTCTTGAGAACCAGAGTCTCTTATCAAACTTCCAGTCTTGACAAAGCACATTGAAATTTACAGAGCACAGGCTGTGCTTTGGACACAGGAACCTTTCTGAGCACTAGAAATTTTGCCTCTAGAACACTTAGCTTGTTCTGAAAATCCCTTCCCATTTAATTTCCAAAGCATACACATCTGTAATGAGATAACGCACGTACGGAGAGCAAAGGTTTGGGCTTTTTACTTTTCCTTGTCTTAAGGCAATATATGCAGCTTGCACTTCAATCAATGCAGGGTGAGCTGGGTCCTTTGGTCAGGGCTCTCTCAGAATCAAAAACGTGACATGCTCCTGCATTTGCCTGTGCTTCATCCTGCTCCTAGAAAGGCCAGATTCAGCCTCTCATAGCTCTCTGCCCTTCAGTAATAGGTGCCCTCTCCCATTCTCCATGGAAGCCCAAGCAAACAATGTCAAATGGCACATGTTTTATTCAACATACCCACAAATATATCAGCAGAAACACTGCTCTGAGCTTTGCATAAAAACTCTATAGGGAAATACATCCTAGTCCAGGAAAGAGGCCATTCCTCTAACATATGCTAATATGCCGGAGGGGCTGGACCGAGTTCTGTTCTGCTGAAGGAGGTCTCAGACAGTTCAGCCTTTCCCTTGATATCAGGTGTTAATCTTATCACTGTTACAGCTAACATGGTCCAAAACCAAATTAGCCTTTGGGCAGGAGCTGGGGAGTTGGCGCTGTCTTCACATGCCTTTGTCTTTCAGTTCTGTTATTGTGTGATTCCACCAGGGTCTCTGAATGTGCTGGGTTTTTAATAAGGCCCATAATCAGCTACTCTGGTGAAAATGAGGAATTACTGCGATAATCTGGGAAAAAAGAAAGGATTCTGGGTTCATATGGGTGAGGAGAATTTGGTCCCTTGCATTTGAAAAAAACAGAGCTTTGGTTTCCTTTCAGTTTTCCCTTATCTAGTTTGAGATTCTTCAACTGCCAAAAATAATATTGCATATTACTGCCAGGACATTTATCTTCCTTTTGAGCACATTTCAGAGACAGGACTTGTTCAGGAGAGCCTGGGAGGGGACAAAGGCTAGGGTTTTAAAGCTCATCCTTATCTCTAGTCTCAGTGTTTTTTAGTTAAAAGACAAATCAGAAAAAGACAAAGTCACTCACACCGAGGGAGGTACCAATTTATCTTCAGACAACACAACCTCTATTTAATTTTCCATCCAGACACCCCATCACCCTTTGCCAAACTGTTGTATGTGCATGGGGCTGGATGAGGTTGGGGGAGGAAAGCATTTTTCTGCTGCTAATAGCAATACCTTAGTGTCACTCATGATTTATAGCCAGCAAAGAATGCTTTTTCTGGTCTATGTTCTCTTCACTGTAATGAGTTCCAAAGGAATAGTGCAGATGCCTCATGGAGCTCACAGGAGGAAATCTTCATTAGTCCAGTCCTCTCCAGTGTGGTAGCAAGGACTGGGAACATTAGAGGAGAAACCCTCTTGTTTATAACTAGCTTATTGAAGTGCACAGGCATGGAGTTGTCCCTGTGTCGCTCTGCTAATGTGTGACAAACTTTCAGACACTGCTCATCTTCAAGATTCACAAGCAGTTCAGCCACATGGTGCTTTTTGCTGGTGTATAGAAGGAAGAAGGAAATTAGAGGACAAGATTTCAAGATATTCAGGAGAAGATGAACCCTTGGATGAAATCTGGAGATTATATGGTTCTTTATGTAATGTGGGGTAGCTTGTTGGCTCTACTAGGAGCAGGATCAAAGGGGAATGAACCCTGCCATGGTGCAGGAAGAACAGGGCCTCAATCAAATTAGAGACAAGTAAGAAATAACAGCAAACCTGCATCCATCATGTCCAGTACTCTGTTGTAGATTGAGGCAATAAAAGATGCTATTTAGGGAAAGCACACTTGCTTGGCCACTTTAGTGATCCATTCCCCTCATTCCTCTAACAAGAGCCACAATTGTTGTATCAGCTATGTTAAAGTGGACATCCCTGCCTAGGGCATTTAGTGTCCATGTCTAGACTTTTTGTTTGTGATTTTGTCTAGTTGCTGTCTGACTGACAATTCTGTCTGCTTCCCAGGGCAGCCAGTTCTAGAAGTTCACATCCACAATGTGAAAAAGAACTTCCTTTAATCTGTTAAAAACAACCCCCTATTAGATTCAGCAAATGCCCGCTGGTTCCAGAACTTCCTGAACAGCAGCTGAACCAGAGCTCACCTAGGGCCTTCTTCAAACAAACAGAACCAACAAATATTGGTGTTCTCCTCATTTTTCAGCATTCTTCTCTCCTGGTTCAATTCACGTCTTCTAAGACAGTTTCTTCATCCCTCATCATCTCAGCATCTGTGGACCTCCTTTAGTTCCACAAATACTACAATGAGCTGAATTTTCCTCCTAATTCCTATGAAGGAGTGGGATCTATCAGCTTTGTTCTGACCTTGCTTGGGATCAACCATATGAATGCTTTTCAGTACGTGAGGAGGAAGGACATCTCTTGAAAATAAGTGTCAAGCTGCCTCTCCGTGGCTGCAGTGTCACTGTATTCTTAATGAAATCTCATTACACTGGTCACAGAGTCAGTTCATCATGAATCAGTGAATCGTGAAATGCATCCCCAGTTTTGTTTCTGAAGATGAGAGACAAAAGGGCAGTCAGATCCCTTCTTCATCCTGACCTCTGTATCCAATAGATTTATCCAGCAGCAAGGCTGGAGTCGAAATGATCCTGATACTGAACAAGTGTCATAGATCACAGCTTCATCTGTCCATTCCATGAAACTGAGAAATGAGGAATTATGCATTTCAGGAAAAGAGTGATGAGGTTTTGTTACTTGGCAACTGTAGCTCCCACATATTTTGGAAAAAATTGAGAACATCCTGTACCTCACAGAAATCAACCAGCTTAGGTGAGGAGGAAGGGAGCTGGCAGCAGATCTCCAAAACTTTGAGCTAGAAAGATCTCGTGGGGCTTGTAGAAGCAAAAATTGCTTTATGTCTTCATGCTCCTCAGCTTGTCTCCTCAACGTGACAGTCTGCATCAGTTTCTGGGCTCTTCATGGTGAAATAATCCATTGTTCTGCCATCTCTGTCTCGCAGAGGAATTTCACAGCCATCTGAATGGGCTCTAATCCACCTGCCAGCTGCAATCAGCACACAGCATGGCTGCATTCCTGTCAGCCAAGATTTGAGCACCAGAAACAAAAATCTTCAAAAGAGGAATCAGCAAGAGATCTGGATGTGAAAACTGGGGAGGGGGCAATCAAACCTGAGGGCTTGGTGTGTGTATACACAAGGATAGCAAATCTAGGCAGTGAGACCAGGATAAAGTTTGACTTGCCCTCTGCAGTGGCAGTTGACTTCAGACAAGAATTCAGACATGATTATTGAAATAATAATTTAGGGCTTCACTTGCTGGGAGCCAATCTCCAAGGTTGAGCTCAGCAGATGGCTGTGTTGCTGAACACTAGATAATGCATTTATGCAATGGTTCAGCATTTTTGGTCCAGTTTTGTTACTGACTACTTTGCTGTGTGAAATCCCATTTTTCTATCCTAAATTGCATATAAGAATCCAGTGGTTTCAAAGTGCAGATCTTAAGTCTCCAAGACAACCCTGCAGTAACCAATTAAGTAAAAGTAAGATAACAAAACTACCGTGGCAAGAACTGATTGAAACGGTCTGTTGCAGCAACACGAGATTGCTACAGTGTCAAAAATATCTTATTGTGGTCTTTGTAAGGTCTGCCTGGCACTGCAGTCTGTTATGTGAAATTCCAGTTGGCTTCATGTAAAACCAGTGACGGGTTGTTAATACCCAGTAGTTCATTTGTAATCCTGGTTTTTCTAATTATGCCATTAAAAGGACATGAGCTAATCTCACTGCAACCCAAGCAGCTAGAATAGCCTGGCAAGAGCCTGTCTCTGAGATACAGCTATTAAAGCACTGCTCACAGGTCTCCCAGAGAGCGGGGAGAGGTTCTGGGGTATTTTCATCATGTGCATAATATAAGAAAAGATCATAGGAAATAAATGTGAGGGAGATGGGACTTCTTTGGCTAAACCATTCCTGATCACAGGGTGTCTCATCTCTTCCAAGGCTGCTGTGATGGTGGTTTCATCTGCTCCCCACACAGTCTAATGTGAGCCCTTCCTAATTGCAACCAATAAATCTCTCTTACTGCAGCCTATCACTTCTTGTCTCCTGGCAGACACAGATAATAGTTTATTACCTTCTATACTGCACTTTTACCTATTTGAAAGGTATTATCGTGCATCTCTTCCACTTCCCCCAGACTAAATCAAGCAATTTTTTTCTGTATCTCCTTGCAGGGCTCATTTGCTATACCTCTGGTTGTTCTTGCCTCTGTCCTCTGGACTCTCTGTGTTCAACAGCCAGAAGTCAGGGGCCAGGGGCCAGGCAGCTGCCACGATGAGCACAGGGCAGGTGATGTGCAGGTACTGCAGGCAGAGAGTGTGTTGGGAGGCACACAAAGGTCTGTTCTCACATGATTTGCCTACAAGCAAATCCTCCATCATCTTCAAGTACTACCAGAAGGGACAGTGTGCACACAGTGCTTGGTACAGGTGTGATTGGATGAGGCTCACAGCCCTGAGGTGAGCCACAGCCACTGTGCTGCCCCTGGCAGTTCCCAACAGGCTGAGTGTGGTCCCACCACCACATGGAGCAAGCAGAGTAAGAGGACACTCATGGACAGAAATCTGTGTGGCTTGAGTGAAGAGCAACAGAAGTTCAGTGGCCTCAGAGTTGTGCTGTGCTGCAGTGACCAAAACAACAATCTGGAAGTGAAGCCCCATTACTACTTGGAAGCAATCTGCAGTGGACTGGAAGATCTGGTAGCTGGGAGCTCCTGTGGTGACAGGGAGCAGCTGTGTCCAAACATGGTGGAGGGAACGTTGGGAGAGTCCTGTGTGTACCTCCACAAGGTCATAGGTGAGATATGTGGGCTGCAAGTGCTTCATTCTTTCATCAAGAACAGAGGAAGGCTCACAAGACGATGTTCATGGCAACATTTGAGCTCGATATAGAGATGGTCTTTGTTTTCAAAGCCAGTCAGGTCAAGGTGTGCAGCATCTGTATGGAAGTGCTGTGTGAGAACCCACCAGCCTCTGAGAGGAAGTTTAGGATTCTTTCCAACTGCAACCACACGTACTTCTTGTCCTGCATCTGGCAGTGGAGATGTGCCAAGTAGTTCAAGAAATCCATCACCAAGTCCTGTCCAGAGTGCCAAATAATATTCAAACTTGTCATTCCCAGTGTGTACTGGGTGGAAAAGCAGAAGAAGAATGAGCTGATTAAAGAATTTAAGCAGAGTGGGAAAAAAAAACCCCTGCAAATACTTTGAAAAAGGGAAAGTAATGTGCCAGTTTGGATGAAAGTGTCTTTGGAAGGAAGTTTTGCAGGGAACAAAAGGGATGAAGGAGGTAACAAGGCTCTGCAGAAATGTTACATTCTCTGAGCAATTGCTCTGTATACTGGAATGCACAATGGGGAACTACTCTTTTCCAAGCACAGCGACTGCCTCTACACTATGGCAGGAGACCAGGGTCTTTGTTTCACTGTCAGCTGAGCTATTTCCATGTTCTGACTAATCCATGGCCGTTTCTACATCCGTAAAAGCAGCAGCATTTGCAGCATTGTTCAAGCCCTCAGAGGTGAAAACAATTATGAGGCAAAAGTTTCCCTACAAGTTGCACCAGCCATGTGGAGTTCTTCACTTTTTCCTTTGTGGGTGTTGCCTCGTGTGCAGCTCTGGATATGTTCACAGCATGATCATGGTTCTCCAGGACATAGGGACACAAGTGACAGGAGGCTGCAGTGATCATGTCCAAACCTGCCTTCCCTCAGGAACATGATGCCTCGCAAATTGTCTCTGAGTCAGCCTCAGGACTATTTCTTGTGCTGCTTTCACCTTCCTGCACTCCCTGTGCCTGTTGTGAGTGCTGCAGTCACTTCCTTCTCACTGTCCTCTGTAGCTCCTGTTCAGGCAACCTTTAATTGCTACTTCTTCCACCTTCCCTTGAAGAACAGCACTTACATTATATTTCCTTGTGGATAGAAAGTATAATTCTTTTCAGCTAGTTCTCTCTTCCAGTTTTGTTGAATCTCTGATGAGTTGATCTTTGACTGCTGAACCTTGCTTTCCTCTTCTATGAGACAGGACAAGTGCAGCACGCAGAGGCTTGTAAATCCTGTCATCTGTGCTGCTGCAGCAAAAAGCATTGTCATTGAACACATCTTACAATGATTGTGTTGCCATCAGCTGGGGATCTTGGAGGCAGATCTTACTTGGAAAGTGCTGCTAAATACTCAGAGAAAAGCAAATTTTGAATTCCCAGGGGTAAATATTTATTCCAGACTCTCAAAAAACTAATGATTTGTAAATCCAGGTGTGTGAGGGTTTTTAGTGGTGACAGTGTCTGGAATTTTTCAGCAGTTTTTTTTTCTCTTGTTCAGACTTCTCATTAACAAGCACTAATGGTCATGGCAGCAGCTACACGGGTGTCCTGTCAAACAGAAGAGCTGGGGCAGAAACTCTCTGTGCCCTCCAGTGCACTCATTACTGTTTTGTCTCTTCAAGTTCTGTTTCAAGTCATGGATTCCCCTTGGATCCTTACACGGCTATTCCATGGATGAATGAGCAGCGGCTTTCTGATTCCCAGCACATATTTCCCTTTTGTTACAGTGTTCTCATCAGGTCTGGTCACATTCCCACATATTCTAGTATTTCTAGTACCCTGCACCATCTTAGGAGAAACAAATTAATAAACTTCCTTGCATGTACCTTTCCCTGTGTCCACTTAAAAGCCAGTCCTGTGGCAAAAATTCTTCAGTTCTGCATTCAGATAATTGGTGATCTATGAAAGCAAGTTACAAATATGGTTCCTAAGCCAATTTTAATATAACATTGTTGTTGCAGTGACTGTAAAGCAGTGCAGATTTGATGTTTTCAATCCAGAGTTACAAGGGCTTGCACTCTTATCAGTCTACTTGATTATAAAATCCTTATCTCTGTTGTATTGTAGGCATTGAAGTAGCTCAATTTGGTGGTTAATAAACTCTCTTGGATGTCTATAGCCCTTTTATAACAACTAGGACTTCTTGAGTTTCATGGTTACCACGATGCTATATAGAGCTCATTCTTTTTATTCACAGGTCCTTGTGCTAATAAATATGAGATAGATGCCTTTGGGCATTAACAAACAGGTGCAGCCCTACAGTGTGACAAGGAAATTATTTTGGCTAAGACTTTCTAACAGTATATTATCAGAGGGGACTGTATAAACAAGTCAGTGCATGTTGGAAGGAAGCACAGGTATGGGACTTCATTCCTGGCTGTCATCCTACTTTACAGTCCACAAAACCTCTCTAAGACAGTGCATCTCTGAAGGCTGGAGGCAGCTTGCCTATGTCTCTCTGTGCAAACTGTGCTACTGAGGGTCTGTTCAGGGACCCTCCAGAGTGATGAATATGCCAAGTCACTCCAAGGTATTATATGAAAAGAGACCCTGGCACCAAGTTCTGCTTGCAGAGACTTGCAGACATTTAGAAATGCTGTCATGCAAGCCAAGATACAGCTCCAAGTTATTTTAATTCCCGCAATGATCAGACAACTGCTGAATGTGATAAGGCAAGGATTTCAGCTCAAAATGGACTAGGAAAGAGGGAGGGGAGAGGAGAGAGTCAGTAGACAGATACCAGGTAGGAGATGCAAATGTTAAAGCTTTGATGCTCTCCCCTTCAGTGGAAAGAGTGGAGCCGAGATTAGCAGCATTGTGCTCAGTAATGGCATTATGCTGTTCAAAACACTGGGAGATGCCATTGTTCTGAATGTCACTGTGTCAGGGTACTTGATCCTCCACTCAGTTTGCTCTGTTTGAAACCAGATTAATATCTGAAACCAGGATTGCACCTTTTATACTTGACAGTTGGAGCTGGTTATTGTTTTCAAGCAAAATGCCTCCTTGCTGGAGTGGCATTCCAGTACTTGGCCCAGAGCAGTAGTGTGGTGTAAGCCAGCAGCTTCCACTGAAGGAGAAGCTGGACCATTTCTCTCCTAGCTGTGCTCTGATGGTACAGCCCTAATGCAACACTGTCAGCATCCCAGACATACCTCAGACACGACACTGGACAGTACACCTGAACTTCCTTGTTTTCATGGACACAGCAGAGCAGGAGAAAGAGCAAGACTCTGGAGGGATTCAGATGTATTCTGTATATCCCAGACAAGCTCTAGTGGTATATGAGCTCTTTCCAATGTAGCAGTCAGTGATTCACATCTCTCCTATTGCTCATTGCATCTCCAGGGGAAGATGTGAGTGCAAGGAGTGACTTGTTCTGGTGGCTATCTCTAAAAAATATGTATTTAATTATCTTGCAGGAGGCAAGATTGAAAAAACAGTCTCACTGCTCTGTGACTGGAAATCAGTGGAATTTATCATGGATCCCAGGACCTGGGATCCTGATCATTTTGCATTCTGAGATAGCTTTGAGAAGACTCTGCTGTCTCCTGCCCAGTCATGCTCTACCATTATTGTGACAACGAGCTGTGCTGTGCCAGGAGCAAAGCTATTGACTCTTGCTTTCACCCCTGGCACAGTGCTGCCCTTTGCTGCTGCAGTGAAAAGAGTGTCCATAACTTCTGTTAGCCTTTTGAGGAAGCTTTAATCAGGGAGGGGTGAGGACCAGCACTGCTGGGAGATGGTGAGGCTCAGCCTTCCTGAGGAACCTTATCCTGTTCTCCCAGAGGTCCTTGCTGCTGCAGCTACACAATGACCAAATCCCTGCCTGTGCCAGGTAATGTACAGCTGTGTGTGTGATGTGTGGGCCTCCTGTCTGCACTCTAGGGCAGAGACTCCAGATATTGTTAGCCAGAGAATATGGGCCAAGACCTTGACTTCAAGATTCCCTTTCCTTGTTAGCTCTACATTCCTGAAAAAACATTAAATTATGGTATGGGGTCACCCTGCAGTCCTGCTGTTTTGGTGACAGCTGTGGGGCAGCTGTGCTGGAAGATGAAGTTTCACAGCGACAGGAATAGATGTTTGTCTCAATCCAGTTCACTAGTCTTGGGTTGAAAATATTCTAGGGCACCCCAACAGTCATCCTGGTTGTTCTGAATTTTCAGGGAGTGACTCTACCGAGTTTGGGAGATATCCATCTTCAGGTATTCTTTTTATCTCTTTATACCTCAGTTTTTTAATCATTCAGGTGGGGAGTGAGAAGCAGCATCTACCTGCCTCCCATCAGATACATATATACTGTTGTTGAGGAGGCTTCACTGCTGCTGCTGGCAAAGTCTCAGATCAGAGCTGCACCCTCAAGTGCCAGAGCTCTGTGCAGCTTTTCCTTCTCAAACCACATAGATCAAGTCAGGCTTGTCATAGTGAACAGGCTCACCACAAAGCACACTCTAATTCCACCTGGTGATGCCTTCATAAGGGGCAGCTCCTTATTAATGAATGAATTTCCCATTCAGTGAAACACATTTCTGTACTTCACAAGTTGTAAAGGGATCTGAGCAAACACACTGCATTGGGAACAGTGAAAAACACCCCACATGGATCAAAAGCATCAACATGCTCATAAAAGGAAAGAGGGATTTATCCTGACAGACCATGCTCAGGGTTCCACAGGAGTTTGTGCAAGTAAATAGAGAACACAACTTACAGTGGGAGAAAACTCAGAATCTGTTTCTTGAGGCAAGACCATTTTTCTGGCTCATTGGGGAGAGCTCCAACTTAACTGGGGATAATGACACGTTATTCCTGATGTTCCTGAGGAAAGAAATGAGTAGGACCAAAATATATTACTTAAAGAAAATATATTCTGGATCCTATGAAGAGTCAGACTTCATCAAGACTTTGCCTTTAACAGCCACCAGCATTGTATCCAATCCTCTCTTAATACACTCTTAGGACCTTGGGGAACTTTTCCAGTGATGAATTTATTCTTAAGAAGGAAGTTGTTCAGGTCCTTTTTTTTTTTTTTTTATCTTGACACAGTTTTTTAGATGGGTACATTATCCATGGGAAGTTTTAGTGGGTTTTAGATACTTGCAGATATCCTATGCTGCTCTGTGATCAACTGGCAGTAAAGCTAGAGGTATTTCTTCCTCTGAGCTTTGAATGCTTATGTTTCCATTTCACTTTCCAAATCCGAACGAAATTAGAATTTGCAATTTCAAAAGCTCTCCCCTTTCCTTTATCAGCAATAAAGAAAAAACGGGAACACTTGCCTGGCCTGTTCTGCACCATTCATTATTTTACACAAATGTATCACTAGGTTTCTCTTCTTCATAAAGTCTCTACAGACAGGCTTTTAAACTGTACTTCTTGCGATAGCTTTCATTATTTTCAACACCTAACATATAATATGTTAGGTCTCTCTCTCTCTTTTATGTCTCATTTAGTAGAAAACTATAAAGATCAAATTTCCGTTTAAAATATGAAGCCTTGTTAACAGTTTTTTTTGTAACAACTAAAATAGAGAAGTCGTATGAATGATTGCTTCTCTTCTATTACTTAGGAAAAAAAAGAATAAATGTCTAGAAAATGTTTTCTGTAACCTTTTTGAAAGAAATATATTTCACTGACTGTAAAATATGTGCTTGTTTGCCTGCTGAGGAAAAGATTGGTTGGATGGTGACTCAGGAGCCAAAAGCAATTTCAAAGAAGAGAGGTGGATTCTGTTTTATAAACACAGAAATCCCAAGTGCTGTGTGTGGCTAGAACCGCCTCACAGAGAAATTGAAATTTTTATGATCCTAGAAGATTAAATGAGATTGGTGCAATAACTATGGATTTAATGTATGCTTTGTTTTGGATAACACAGGAGGAGGTCTTTTGCTGCCTAAATAGAATGTAACACTTTTGGTCCCTTTTCTTGCTGATTTTGTGCTGTGAATTTAGTAACACCCCAAGTTTTGTTTTGTCACTCCCACCCCCCAAAACCTGTGTATATAACCAGAAACACTGAAAATGTTAACACTTCTGAGATCCTTAATGTTTGTTCTTGCAAAGAGCTCCCAAACAGACCAGAATTCATCAGAAATACAACAAATCCCTTTGTTGCTTTTCCACTGGTGCCATTTTAAAAATAGTAACATCTTTATTGCAACACTTCAGAGGGAAAGGGGCTCCTTTACCCTCCAACAGTCAGACAGACGATCCTTCTGTCTCTCCAGTCCTTTGGCTGCTGCTCTCACACCGGGCAGTTACTGTCACCACAAAGCCCACGGATGGCACGATGACGTGGGAGCTGTAGCAGATGCGTGCATAGAAAGAGGGACAGGTTCAGTGTGGTTTTACTCTAAAAGGAAAGAAAGTCCCCACAGTCACCAGTGCAGTGTCAGAGCAAATCTCAGGGAGGTTTAAAGCAGCTTAGAAGGACTCATGGAAACTGTCCCTGGTGACTACAGCTGGCAGCAGCTTCACCCGGCTACTCCTAAATCCCCTTTACCACAGCAGGTCCCAGGTTTAAGCTCTCCACCTCCATGGGGAACCTGATCCCCCAAAGCCCTTGGCAGTGCTTTTCTCCTTGCTGCCAAGCTGTCTCGATCTCATTTGGCTTTTGTTTCAGGGGATAGAGTCATGAAAGCCTCCTGGAAACTGGTGCTGTTCGAGGGCTGACACAGAGACGATGTCAAATCACCCTCTGAGACGACGCCTCAGCCCCACAGCACTTACACGACAACATTGTGGTGACTGCACTGGAGCAGGGATGGAGCCTTTGGAAGGCTTGCAGGTGGAGGAGCTGGACGAACTGTTACTGAATAGCTGAATAATCTGTTACAATATCTCGTCTATTTAAGCAGACTCTGAAGTCAACTCTTCAGAAGTAAAGACTGGTACCTGCTGCAGTTCTGTGTGCTTGCCTGTCTTTTGAACTCCTTCAAAGAGGCCCTTGTACTTTGTCAGGAAAATGAAGAGGGAGATTCCTGTGTAATCTCCATCAATACCTTTCATTTCCCGAGGTAACGATGCATGAAGTGTCCTGGGGAGAGAGCGCCTTTCCCTTCCCGACACAGTGGGGGCTCCACCCCAACACGGCTGCTTCCCCTGCTCCTCAAAGTGCTATCACAGTGTAGTTAAAATAATATACATGCTGTTGATGTAATTTTTTTTTCAGAGATATAGCCATATAAATGTCCATGGAAGAATCAAAATGCCCAATTTAGGAAAGAATTTGAGTTCCTAATGCCATCGACAGCATGCACGTTGTCAGAAATCCTCCATGAACAATAAGAGAAACGCAGATGGTTTCCTTCAAGTGGTTTTCTCTTAAATTATTATTTTCAGTTGTTCATTAGTCCTATATAGTCAATCAGGCGTTTTGTTGCAAGTATTTGGCTAGGTAATAATTCCAAGAAAATTCTAGCAGTCATGTATTGATCCAAATAAAAGTATGGAGCTTTGGAAAAGTAGAGGGGTTGGATGGAGTGTTTGATGCAGAACAGACAGCGTGCCTCCAATTATCATAAATAAACACTAACAGAGCACAGAAATGGCTGCAGGACTTCAGGAGAATAAATAACCATTTGCAGATTGAATACTGGCTGTCGTATCACTGCTTTGTGGGGTTTATTAATGACTGGCTCGGCAAGAAGAGCCCTTTTTCTGCTCCTCCACAATCAGAGGATGCACGAGATAGATGTGGTTTACATTTATCTAAAGTTAGAAGTCATGATGTAAGTCGCAGAAATAGACACGAATGCAGAAAAAAATCAAAAACATGTAATTTGAAAAACGTGTTTAAGCAATAGCTGCACGATATCCTGCTTCCCAAAAGGTTCAAAGGAACAGGGCTATGAGTAGAGAGCCTAATTGGGGCTGTTTGTTTCTGAGTAGAGAGCCTAATGGGGCTGTTTGTTTCCTGGGGAGAAAAGCACTAAGTTTTAACATTCATGAAAACTGAGAAAACAATTACCTTGTTGTGTATAGAAACTTTCAGCCTTCAAAATTCAGAGACAAATGCTGATAAAGAAATGCTGGGATCCAAAGGTCCTGAGAATACTTGGAGTGGCTGCAGTACCTTGGTAATTCCTTGTTTCCCAACAGAGAGATCTCAACTTTCATGACACAGTGGTGACACAGTGCTGGTCCTTACACCCAGCACTGAGCTTCCTTGGATTTCCAGCTGGATTGCTGCTTGTCACTCCACCTGCCTCATCACCGGGATGGGGAAGCTGGACTGACTCCACTGCTGACTGCAATGGAGTGGCTCTGCACCCCTCTGTTCAGGAAGGATGTTGAGGGGCTGGGACATTGAGGAATGTGTCTGAAGAAGGGAACGGAGCTGAGGAAGGGTCTGGAGCACAAATCCTATTAAAAGCAACTGAGGGAGCTGGGTGTATTTAGTCCAGAGAAAAGGAGGCTTGGGGGTGACCTTATCTCTACAAGTCCCTGACAGGAGGGTGTTGCCAGGTGGGAGTCAGCCTCTGTTCCTAAGTAACTGTTGGAAATTATGTAAACTTCCTAATTAATTGTTTTTATTAACTTCTCTAATTGATTTTAAAAATTACATATATATGTATTACAGTGACATAACCAGCAACACGAGAGGACTTAGTCTTAAGCTGTCCCACGGGAGGTTTACGTTGAACAAGAGGAATTTCTTCACAAATTTAGCAATTCAGTTCTTCTAACCCTTTTCTAGTTTTTAAGTATATTGTTTCTGCCTTAACAGTCAGATTTCAGCTGTGTTCTTGCTGGTTCTACTGCTTTTCATTTCCCTGGAAAACTATTTTATTAATAGCTCTGAGATCTTTTACTAGCTTGTATTCATTAGTATGTGGCTTCTTTACCAGTAGGAGTATTATATTCTGACTCACATTCCCCTAGTAATCCATGTTGAACAAATTTTTTTCATAAAAAAGGTGATTAGACATTGGAATAGGCTGCTCAAGGAGATGGAGTCACCATCCCCAGAGGTGTTTAAGGCAAGACTGGACGTGGCACGTGTGGTCTGTTTGACATTGCGCTGTTCGGTTATAGGCTGGACTCGACGATCTCGGAGGTCTATTCCAACCTAAACGATGCTGTGATTGCTGGGACAACATCACCGGAGCCTGGAGCAGCGCTTTGCCCCGGCACTGCTGTGCTCCACCAGGGGAAAAGTCAGGCCTGGACTGCTGCTCCAAGGAGCGCAGGAGGGAGAAACTCGTGAACACGGTGCAGGCACTGATGAACCGAAGAGCTCGATGCTGTTCCTGCAGGAAGCACTCCCTCTGCTGCGGCCCGAGTCCTTTATTAAGTAAGGGCTAATTAAGCACGAACTGCGCGGCGCTGCCCGTGCCCTGCCCCGCCCTCGCGCACCGCCCTCACGAAAAATGGCGGGAACAGGGCACGCGCGCGCCATCTCCTCGCCGCGCACGTTCAGGATGAGCGACCTCTCCCGGCCACCGTCCCGCCCCGCCGTGCCCCGGACGCTGTCGCCGCGGTCACTTCCGGCGGCGGCCCCGGCGCGGAGGAGCCGGTGCAGGCCCGCTCCGCCCGGGCCCGGCCCGCAGCCGGCCCAGCATGCCGGGGCGGCCCGCCCCGCACAGCCCGCCCGCCCCGCACCGCACGCACGCACGCTCTCCCCTGCGCGGCCGGCCCGTGGTCCCGGTGCTGCCTCCTCCACGCCGCCGCGCCCCCGCGGGGACGTGACCACAGCTCACCGCCTGTCCGCCCGCGCGGCCGCGGAGCTGTCCGGTGAGTGGGGCACCTGGGAGGGGGCCGCGGAAACATTTAGGAGGACCGGAGGGAGTCGTGCCTCTCCTTTTGGCCTCGGGCGGTGTGGAGGAGACGGGGCTCGGGCTAATGGCTTGGGGCTGGTGCGGGGCCGAGGTGCGGGTCATGCCGGGGCTGTACCTGGCGTAGGTGATGCTGCCTTTATCTCCTGTGTCCTCCCTGCTCCCAGCACCCCGGGGGCTGGAGCCGTCCGTCATCGCCTCCCAGAGCCCCGGAGAGCTGGCCGTGGGTAAGGGGATTGTGAGGCTTCCTGCTTGTTCAGCCTCTGGCCTTGCTTTTGTAGTGTGGCTGTGATATGACACCTTTTAGCCAGACAAGGTGTTGGCTGAGTGTACGGCGGTACACTGAGTGTACGGCTCCCTCTGGGTCACCAAACTGACCTGAGAGCTCCCTGTGGAATTGTAGCTCTGGAAATGCAGATGCAGTGTATCTGATGGTATTGAGGTTATCGAAACAGAAGTTTCCTTCTGAAAGTAGATAGAGATTACATAGTTATCTTGATTTAATTAGAGTCAAACTTAGATCCAACAGTGCTGTCAGTTTACTAAAGTGATTAAACGTGCTATTTGTTGGGAGAAACGTTGTGTAACTTGACAAGAGCATAACACAGAATATGTGTTTTAGCCATGGAGGCTCCCTATGAAGGTACTGAGGTAACTGTGGTGATGGAGGAGATAGAGAGCACTTACACTTATGCGTCACCGGTGCCAACCAAGAAGAAGAAAAAACATAAAAGTACTGCTGATCATGGAGAAAAAGCCAAGAAGCCTCGGTAAGCTCTTTCTGCCTTTATTTAGTTCCTTTGTAGGGTATGGAAGCAGTTTTCCTTGTTTCGGACATGAGTGAACTTTGCAGTGCACTTGGAACACTTCATAGTGTAAAACATCGTGTATGAAATACCACCTTAACACTTTGGGCCTGCTCAGACATTCTCTACAGGTGCCCCTGTTGCTCAGTTTAGAGTTTGTGTACCCCAGAATAGTTTGCCTTAGGCTGTTCCTCAGAGGTTCTCTTTTTGTCTTCAGAGGTTCTCCTCAGAGAGAGAGTTTTCATTTATTAAAAAATGCATTTACAAATAAAATTAATTGTAACTTGCGTGACCTTGAGACAAACCTAAATCTTGTGGATTTATTTTTCCCCAGGGAATTTATGTAGTATGACCTTAATGTTTCTATTTCTGGCTGTGTTTTAGGTCTGCTTATCTTCTCTACTATTATGATATTTACTTGAAAGTACAGCAAGAGCTTCCACACCTCCCTCAATCTGAAATCAACAAAAAGATCAGTGAGAGTTGGAGGTTGCTCAGTGTGGCTGAAAAGAGCTACTACTTGGAGAAAGCCGAGCTCGAGAAAGAGGGACTGGACCCGGTAAGTTGTCTTTCTGGAAGTTCTTTGGCTACTGAAGAGAGAGGCAGTTACCTGCTTACACAGCACTGTATGGGAGAGTCGTTTAACTGCAGATTCCAGTTTGTATCCTTGCTCAGGGCAGCTTTTAAAGAAGCGGTGTGAGGCCACTGCCTTTTGCCTTTGCCTTCTGTTCAGTCGAGGGAGGATGTTTTGTAATCCAGGATGGATATGTCTGGTACCTGCTCACAACAGTTATTTTTGTGTCCATTCATCAGGGTGAGTGCTGGGAAAGTGGGTGATAAAAGCAGGACTGAGAGGGATCCTGCAGGCTCTGTCATGTGGAGAAATTCCCAGCAAACTGCTTCAGGAAACCGTTTGAACCTTAGGCACTAAAACAGCAGGATTGAGAACTGAATCTCTTCCTTTTCTCATAATCATTTATTCAATCCTCTGGTTTTGCCCACAGAACTCCAAGGGATACACTCGAACTGCAGTAGTCTCTGACATTCCAGGCTTTCGTAAGATCCTCCCTCGCTCTGATTATATAATTATTCCCAAAACCACTCTTCAAGAAGACAGGAGCAGGCAGTCGCTGGAGCTGTGTGTGACACAGAGCCCGGCAGCATCTGAAGGCTTGGTGGCTCCCAGGAATGTCACCAGCGTGTCCCGTGATGCCATGCAGAACATTCTTTCCGTGGACTCGGGCCAGGCCGGCAGCTCGGAGCAGTGCATTGCCATCGAGGGGCTGCCAGAGGACACGGCAGCCTTTGCCCAGCCCGAGGCTGCAGAAGAAACAGTTGCCTCAGAGGTTCTCTCTCATTATGTTGGGCCTGTGACAGAGAAAGTGGCTGGAGATGTCCTCTTGGATGAGGCTTCTTTGGAAATAGAAGGACAGCCGTACCAGACAGCCCAGGTGGTTATTGAGGAGACTCTGGTTAGCAGCTCCACAGACATCTCCAACGGGAGCATCGCTGTGGCCCGTCCCCAGGTGCCTGATGGGGTGTCTGTGGTCACTGTGGTGACTGAGAGGGTAAGTTTTTCCAGTGACAGTCAGACTCCTGCCAGATCTCACCTGAAACATCTGGATGCTGTTTCACCCATTTTATATGAGATCCTCAGTGGGTGCAGGAGATCTTCTGATTGCCCAACTTGCTGATGCTCAGTGCTGGGAGAAGCGAAAACTTTAGTAATCAATGATACAAAAGTAACTCCATGGCTAAGGTGTCTCTGCTTCCGGATTAACTCAGCCATGTGCTGATATCAATTGTGTCCTAACATGACTGAGTTCTTTTAATTGTTTGTTATAACAGTATTTGGGGTATTGCAGTGCCAGTAATTGGGTTCTGCAGTTGCACTGCAAGATTTTAGCAAGAAAAAATGCTAGTGCTGTGCTCATGATAGCTGTTTTCCTGGTTGCAGAGAGGTAGAAGGGAGTCCTTTTAAGCTGAGGTTTAATGGATCAGTCATAGAAAACCTTAGTCTGTGAAGAGTTGGATTCTCTGTTTTCAGTTTCAAAATGTGATGAGTTTGGTAATTTCCAGAGCACATCTGATAAGGCCATTGCTTTTGATATGGTTGCTGCTCTCTCCTGTATTCTGGTCTCATTAGTCTTTAAGACACATTAATGTTCATGAGAGGGAGGGATATGGTCACCATGTCTTTTGTTTTCTGCATGTATTTTCCCTTTGGCTTAATTTTAGGATAATGAAGAGAGTAGCTCCTCCACACCTGCAGCACAGTTTATCATGTTACCTTTCCCAGCTCATTCTGTTGTGGAGAACCCAGCATCAATTAAATTGGTAAGAAATTCAGAGTCTTGTATGGTATGTTAAGGTTTGGATGTATTGTCACAGATTTGTCTTAAAGGTGTTGGGGTGGGAGGGATTTGCTCACTGTTCAGTTTTTAAAGACAAGGCAATTTGGAGTTGCCATATCAGATGATGTATTTCTTGTCCCTCGTGTTATGTCTTGCATAGGCTAAGAGGCTTTCTGACTTCCTATAGTGTCTTGCAGGGCTCATTTCTTCTGCCTGCTTCCTCAGGGAGTTCTCTGGAAACAGATGGAGTAGATAAAGCTATCACAAAACATCTGGCCAGCAGCAGTTTCTGTGTAGCCATCTATATCCACTACTTGGATGCATATTTGTCTTCATAAAAAGCCAGTGTCCATCCCTTTAGGGGCAAGGATCTGCTCATATGTCATGAAAACGTGAACTCCAAAGCTCTTGCTTTGCATGGCAGGAGGGGAGCAATGACCTGAGGTTTTGAGAAGCCACCTATGTTTTTGTAGCCATTTTGGAAGTTAATTGTACAGTCAGTACTGCAGCTCCTTCTGTTATATAAGCTAGTATCAAGTCCTATTTTCCAGGTTCTCTTCTTCAGCTGGTGGAACACTGCAGATGTTTGTAGTGGTGCATAGTGATGCTCTTCCAGTTGTCTTGGAGAGAATGGAAAATACCTCAGGTTTTTGTTCCTGAAAAGGATCTGGTTTAAACTGACTTATTTCTTTGACAGCAGCACTTGCGTTTCTAGAAAAAAATCTGTACCTAGTTAGAGAGTTGCAGTACAACAGCTTCCTCGAGAGTGTTGAGAACGGGATATTGGGAAGTGCTGTGCTGACAAAAACTCAAATGTGTTGATGCAGTTGTCCTGGCAAAGATGACAGGTTCTAATTTAGTTTTTGGTATAAATAGTGCCTGGTGATGGTGCTCGTGTTTCAGTAGTTCCTAGCAAGTTACAGTGAAGGACCAGGGAACACCTGACCATCCCATACAGCAACAAATTACTGACAAAACTTTGCATCCGTGAATCTTCAAGTCTTCTTGCTGTGTTGTCATGAGTGTTATCTTACTGTGGATTGCTGTTAGAAGCATTTTACTATCTTACTATGACTTTTTAATATTCAAAAAAACCTGTTACATCACTGTGAATGCAAGATTAGCTTCTCCATGAGGCTATGTGCATTATTCATCTCTGCTCTGAAGGTTGATCTAAATTCTGGTAATAGCAGAGGCTGTTATGTAGACTGAGCATTTAGACTTGCAGTAGTTATGGTGCTGACTCACCCTGTCCCAGCTGTGTGGTTTGTTCTGTAAAATGAATAATAGTGGAAGGCTGGTGATTTGCCAAATAACATACATTGGTAAAATGCTTATGAGGAAAAAGGAAGTGATCAGCACAGCTAGCTTTGTGGTTTTCAGTTCTGTAGACAAATTCTTGACAATTCTTGTTTCAGACAACCACCTATACTCGTAGGGGACATGGAAATTGCACCAATCCTGGCTGTTCCTTCACTTATGTCACCAGGCATAAGCCACCAAAATGCCCAACGTGTGGGAACTTCCTGGGAGGGAAATGGATCCCAAAGGTAAATTTGTCTTTCCTTTCCTGACTTTGAGACAAAAAGTGCTGGTTTTGTGAGTGCCTGTGATACTTCTAGACCTGTAGATCTAACACAGAAAGTCAGATACACCACAAATGATCCCTGCACTTGTCTTCCAGTCATACACTGGAGCAAGTCACCATTGCAGAGGACACTTGGCCAAGGTGAGACGTGAAACCACCACACCTTGGATAAAGATGCTGCTCATATCTGTTAGAATAGATGGGGCTGCATTTTCTAACTCTCTCATTGAGAGGATGCACATTCTTCTGGCCCTCTGCCTGCACAGTTCCTGTGACTGGAAGGCATTGCCTGTTCTTCCTGCTACAGCTCCAGCTAAGCTCAGGAAGTTGTTTCCTAGTAATTAATATCAGCATTTGAAGTTCTTCTACAAATTCAGTTTTTTGTGGTCTTTCAACATTGTTTCTTTAACAGACGGGAGGAACAACTTTCAGCTATAGGAGGCGTATGATCTTTTAGGAGCTTGTTAATAAAGTTGATCTAGTAGAAGCTGAAGTGCTGTTGGGTATTGTTGTTTCATGGCCATGTGTCTGATCATGGTGTTCTGTCCTCTGACTGGAAAGAAATTTCCGGGTGTTGGTAGAGTTGTGAAGCTTGTCTGTGTAGAAAGTCTTTTTCCATATGATGCCTACTCTGCTTAAGTTATTGGCATCTCTACTAGCTGTGTACAGAAAAACACACTTGGTCCTTAAACCTTGGCACAATGCTAGTAATTAGTCAGCTCTGAACAGATGTGCATTTCTGTCTGAAGCAAGACTCGTCAAGGCACAATTTAAAGGATGTTCTCAATGTGAAAACTGGCATGGACATTCAGTGGCTTTGTGTGGATTTGTTCTGAACCTCCCTTGTTTTGTGTCTGGATCCATTAAACATTCAGGGATGAGAACTCTTTTGGGCAGCTTGCAGACTCTGTGGTGTCTGAGCTGAAGGCTGAGCTTCCTGTGTGGTAGGGTACAAATAGTGATGGTGACATCTTCGCTTTTGATTGGTAAACTTGCTGAGGTAGAGAGATGGCTGAATGCAAAAAGTATTTCTGGATTCGGCCTGAACATAGCACATCTGCTGCTCTTCAATCCTACCCTGGTTAGAACTGAAAGGTTTTAGAGGAAGTTTTCCTTTTTGTCTTTCAGATTTACTCTGATCTGCTGTATTCCATTTCTGATAACTTTTTTCCATATTCCACTTCAGTGTTCATTGTACCTTTGTTGACTCAGTACAATGATTTCTGTAGCCTTGGTCTTGGAAGTGAGATTTTTCTTAAAGTCAAAAAATCTTCCTAAGTAATCCTGTTTTCTGGTTGGCTCACATGCTTGCTTTTCTGAAAGCATGTATCCAAAAGATGCAAGTTCTCTATCTTAACTCCCTTTGATTGCTCAATAATATGGAAGAACAGACAACATCAGAGAGCTGAATCCCTGAAAGAGGAGCATAGGAGGTGGGCCCTTGCCGCAGAAAATGGTGGGTGACTTTGTGGTGTTGATGTTAATGGTGATATTTAAGGGAGTTTAAGGAAGATTGATTCTTCAAAGCAAACAGTGTCTAAAAATAATACATGAAGGGCCAAGAGGCCAGATACAGTATTAGCAAGGCCTTTGCTGTTGTAGGAGATGCTGTCTGTCTACTCCCATACAATTCACTGCTTAAACACTCAGGATTTTGCTATTTTGATCCAGCATTAAATAGGCCATGGGAAGCATGGCATATGTGCAGGGGGCTTGCTTATCTGTGAAAGCGGAAAGCTCTGAAATGTGACTTTCTCCTTGTTTCCAGGAAAAGCAACCAAAAATCAAATCTGAGCCAAATTCAGGCACCACTCTTAAATCTCCAGCAGCTAAAAGAGGTCAGCAGACAGCCCTCACAGAACTCACGGCCGTTAGCGAGAGTTCCTCCAAGTCCGCCTCGGAGAGCTCTGAGGCTGTCAGCCAGCTGCTGAATGCTGTGCCTGCCGGAGGGCAGATGCCTGAGATGGAGTGGGAGGAAGTGATCATCTCTGAGGCCCACTTTCTCCCAAATGATGTGCTTGCTGAAGACAGGAGGAGTGCTGTTGGAGTGGTGCTGGGCCAAGAGAGCCAGCAGCAGGCAGAGAAAGGAAATGCAGGGCTGGGAATGTCGACGTCTTCTGAGGTCTTGAGTCCAAATGCCTCTGTGAAAAAGCCAGTGGTGGGGTGAGTCAGTTTTCCATGTGTTATGGGAGCATATGATGTCTATTGTGTGTTCATGGGGCTAGTCCAAGAAGTTAAAGGCTGTTGGCAGTGCTTCCTGTAAGACTTACTGTGTTTACTGTCTGTTTTTTGCCAGTTCAGGATTGTTCCTTTGAGTCTTTGTCCATCAGAAGTAATTTTTTTTTAGTGACAGATTGTAGTCACAGGGCAGATGGAACCTTAGCACTGTCTCTCTTCAATAGCTGTGATTAGTGTGCTAACAAAGCACAATTCAGGGAAAAGAGGAAAACTGAAGCTGAGGGGAAATCGATGGAATATTTTTCCACTTGTAGCTCTTTTCAGAGCTCTTTTCTTTCTCTTTTTCAGAACTGATGCAACAACTGCTACACACAAGGGGCAAGAAGTAAAAAGTAAACCAAGACCCAAGCCCTACTTGCTGGCTGCAGCCAGACCCATGCGAGCCATTTTGCCTGCTCCAGCCAGCATGGGAAGAGAAGCCAAGAGCACAGAGCAGCCAAGCAGCAGACAGACCTTTGCAAGTACTGGTAAAAGCAGCATTCTCTGTGTGCTTTGGGAGCTGTTGTCTTTCCTCAGCATGCTGAAGTGGTGTCTGCCGATAATAAGATAGGTTTCAAGGGTGGTGGTTACCAATGCTAGAAAAAAAATCGTTTGTCTCTGCCTGAGTGCAGTAAGTGGGCCATGAAACACCTCCTTGGGTTATTTCAAGCTCAGAGGAATGATCTCACATGACTGTAGTGACATTTACCAAAGATGTCAGAAAGAAGCAGAACCTGTTTTCTCACATTTAATCTGGTGCATCTCTTTCCTCCTTCTAGACAAGCATTTGCCTGTGAGAACATCAGGCTTGAAGCCCAGTACACTGAAACAGCTGGGCCAGTCGGTTCTGCAGCCACCAACTGCTGAGAAGCGAAAGGTTGTTCTTCAAATGCAAATTATTTTCCTGGATTTTTTTGGGAGAGGGTTTTGTTTGTGGTTCTGGTTTGGGTTTTTTGTTTTTTTTTTTTTTTCCTCCCAGGTGAGTGATATGACCTGAGTGAGAAATAGAACAAAAAATGTAGCAGCCTTTTGATGATGAGGTCTGTGATTGGCTGTTTTTATTATGTGGCTGGGTAGCAGAATGACTGCTTGGTGGCTGAGTGTGGGAACTGAGCTCAGAGATGCTGTTGGACAGTCCTGCTGTTGGCTACTTTGGGAACCTCCCAGCTTCTTCCAGAAGATGTTTTAAGGATCATCTGCTGGTGCTTTGATAATCTGACATGCAATATTGAGTACTGAGCTTTTCACATGTAAAATATGACTGAATATGCCAAGGTGATGAAATGAATCTCTGTATTGTAATGCCTTTGCATGCAAAATAGTGTCTTATAGTATTTTGGATATTAAATGAACATTAATTAATCTCTTGGGGGCAGGAATGCTAATAGATATTGATTATTGATGCATGCATGTATTTAGTAGTGGGTGTCTGATGGGTATTGTTTTTTTCTGCTTTCAATCTCTAGCTCCACAGTTCTGTGACAAGCAGGGCATCTCAGGTTAAAGTTGTGGAGGTCAAACCAGACATATTCCCTTCCTACAAGTACAGTTGCACCGTAACTTTGGTGAGAATTTTTCAGATAGTGTGACTTCTTCATGGAGAATGTCCTCTCTGGGATGAGAATGTTCTGGGACTGCTGTTTTACTGACTTGCACAAATACATCTCATTTTTAACATGAAATAATCTGTCCTTCATATCATCCCTAGACCTAGTCCAGGGTGACCATGCTCTGTTTTGCAGTTATGTTTGGGGCCTTGTTAAGAGATGGGCTTTAACTTATGTCCCCGTGCATAATCCCCATCCCCTCCCTGAGTTCAACAGGGAGGATCAGGGGTTTCTGAATGAATTTGATGTGCTTCTGGTCTGGAGAACTGGCCCCAGAATGTTCAAGTGCCACTTAAAGGATTCTGTGCAAAGTGGCAGTTGCTATTGATGTTTAAACAAGATGTTATAAAGTGGAGATAAAACATATAATAATCTTTTTTAGAATCTGGTTGGCTTAGAATCATAGAGCCATTCAGGCTGGAAAAGACCTTAAGAGCCCAACTATTAAAAATCAAGGTCAACAAACATCTCTTTTGTGTCATTTAGGATTTGGGATTAGCAACATCACGTGGCAGAGGGAAATGCAAGAACCCCGCCTGCAGTTACGTGTATACAAACAGGCACAAGCCGCGTGTCTGTCCAAGCTGTGGATACAACCTTGCCAAAGACAGGACTGAGAAAACACCAAAATCCTTGGTAAGGTTCAAGCTGGCTTCTTTTATCACATGTCTTTGTGAGCTGGGCAGAGAAGTTTAGCTTGCAGGTCCCTGTGGAAACATGGTCTGAGCTTTTTTTTCTCCTTTTTTTTTTTTCCATTTAGATAAACTTTTCTGTCAGAATGCTTCCTTTGTAAAATATCTGTGATGATGTTTGTCGAACTACTGTAGCAGTGGTGCTTCAGGCTGAGAGTGAGTCTGAGCACACCCAATGCTACCACTGGGTGTCTCCTCAACGTAAAAATGCTTCTGTTGTGTCAGTACATGCTGGGAAATCCACCCTGCAGTCACAGCATTGCTGTGTCAGCTTTGTTGAACTTCAGACTTCATCAAGAAACTCCCAAGTATGCTCTGCTTTGTGAGCAGTTTGGGGCTAGTGTCAGTTAAGTTAGTACGTCTTGTATTAGAGCTTCCTGTTTTTAAGGGTTTGTAGAGCAACTTTACTTCCAACCTGAATTTATTTCTGGATGTAGAGGTTTTTTTCTGATGTATAAATATGTTTTCAGTTGTCTGTTGCTCTGTGTCAATGTAATTAATTCTGGGGGGTAGGGTTTTTTTGCCTTTGCTGACTCAAAGGTTAGCTTTTCTCATACTGAATTACCATGTTTTTAAAACAATAAATGAAAGAAAGGAGCTTTTCTGCTCTTGGCTGAAATGCCTACTCAGCAAATAAACAGAATTTTAGTCTGTGTAGTAATGACTCATCCACTTGCCTTTTTTATTTTGAAGAACATAACTTTGTTTAGTGGTTTTGTTTAGTCTTTAAAAACACAAACAAACTGAGATGGCCTGTGTGAAACTCAACACACAAACAGCTGTGTAAGGAACAGCAGTGTGCTTAGCTCAGCTTGCATTCTGAGAGGCGTGTGGCTTGTCTCTTCCTCATTTAGTTTTTTTTCTCTTTTTCTGGTTGAAGATCTGTTCGACATTCCTGTCACACCGTTCATTGTCATCTCTGGGCTTTTGACTGATCATTTATCTCATTGCTAGACTAGTCAGAAAACCAGGCTGAAATGTTGACAGAAGAGTTTCAGGGGTTAAACAGATCAGCCTGTTTGTCTTCTCTCTGTTCTCCTGGGACAACCTGTAGTTTGGTGCTCCTGTGTTTGTGTATTTTGTTGTGATGGTATGTGTGTGTTGGAGAAGGATAGACTGTAGCTGATCAATTGTTATTGATTAGTGTGTTCTGTATATCACAGCCCCCAGTTCTCTGTTAGGACTTGGTTCCTCCAGCTTCTGGAGAGCTGTGCAAGCTGCCCTGAGCCTGTGCCTGATAATCTGTGGAGAAAGACAGTGATGGTTGGGGGTTCAGGTGATGAGGGTTATTGAAGTGTTTGTATACCTGTTGGTGGTTATCCTCACCTTCTGGATTCCCTAATTCCTGCACTTAACAGATTAATGGCCAATCTGTGATGGTCTGGCAGTGCAGGAGTTCCTGAAGGGGTGGGATGTAATGAACTAGTTTTGTTAAAGTAATTTGGGCTTGAAGCTCTTGTGTGGAGTCAATGATTCAGCAGTAGAGTAGGAGTCAAGTTTACTGAGTGCAAAGGTTACTGTGTTTCTGCTGCCTTTTATGACTTCTTTGGGCTTAATATTTCATCCCCATGCTTGCCTGGTTGGATATGTTGCTTTCTAGGAGGTCAGTCCAGGTCAGTCAGATGTGCTGGACACCAGCAAGCCCCTCACGCCATCCCAAAAGGAAATCCAGCGCCAGTCCACGCTGCAGCTGCTGCGCAAGGTGATGCAGATCCCCGAGAACGAGTCGGAGCTGGCAGAGATCTTCACCCTCATCCATGAGCTCAACAGCTCCCGGCTCATCCTGTCCAACGTGAGTGAGGAGACAGTGACCATTGAGCAGACCTCCTGGTCCAACTACTACGAGTCTCCACATGTGCAGTGCCTCCTCTGTAACAGCCCCTTGTTCAAAGGGGGACAGAAGTAAGATTCTGTTTTGGATTTTACCTCTTTCAATACTCATGCTGATTTTCTTTGTTCCGAGTCTGCCTCAAATAATACTTGCTTTAGCCCCTGGTAGTGAATCTGGTGAAAGGGACACTGAATAAATGTGTGTGGAAAGGTTTAGTAGAATCAAAGGGTGACTGCAAAGTCTAGGTGTGACTTTTTTCTGATTGAAACAGAGTAATTTCATTAGTCATCCCTTCTTTTTTTCTGATGCTTTGAGGCTGAGAGAGGAAAAGTGTGTTTACTGATGTGCATTGTGTGATTTCCTTTTTCTCTCTCTCCCTGGTCTGAATATTTCCTGTGTGGATCTCTTTGCTTATGATATTTTCATTCCTTTAATTTCTTAGTGTGTGCTTGAGTGAATGCTTTTTTGGAACAAATATCTAAATTGAAACCTGAAGAACTTTCAGAAACTTTTAATATGTAGGCTAGATTGCCTTAACTAGATTTGTATGAAAGCCTGTAGGATATTTCCTCCCTGAGTCTGCCAGACATCCTCCTGTTTCTGAAAACATGATCTAAAATTTTTCCTACAGCAAGATGTCAGGGCATTTAATGTTGTGTTTCTTTCTTCCACAAAAAAATTCTTGATACAAGTGATGGATATTTGCTTTGGTCAGGCTAGGACTAATTGAGATATTTCCAGAAGAGATACTTTTTATATTTTTTTCAGAACAGAGCAATCTCAGACCCTGTCCCTCACCTTGAGACTTACCAACCTGTGCATTGGAAATCCTCGTCTGTGCCTGGCTGCTTTGCAGTGCTCTGCATGTGGGCCTCTCCCATGTGCCTGCACAGGCTCTAATTGAAGCCCTGCCAGTGGGAAGGAGGTGACTTTGGCTTTGATTCCTGTTTTCTCAGGTGGACAGAAGTGTTTCAGCCAATGGCACTCTCTTGTCTGAACTTCCCCCTTGGCAGTTACACTGTAGAGGAGCAGACCTTTCTGAATCTCTGTGTGCAGGGACAGGCTGTTGGGTGGAATGTGTTACTGATCACCACAGCTATGGTACAGACATTTCTCCCAGGGCAGCTGGGGCCATAGGTTTTCTCCACCTCTCCAATAGTAGGTGCCCAGTGTGTAAAGCTAGAGGGATGCTCTAGTGCTGTGTAAAAGAATGTGAGCAGTGACCTGACTCTGCCTGAGAAATCTGTTTTAAAATATAACTCCTCTTTTCCTGATGTGATATGATGGGGTGAGCTGGCTTAGATTTACATAATAATGAACTCATGTTAACTAGAATGTCTGAAGTTACTGCAGGGCTGGACTGAAAGCCCATTGCCTTCACTCAGAGTGGTTTTTCTGTTGTGTGTTGCAGTTCCCTTGCTGGTCCTCAGGAGTGCTGGCTTCTGACAGCCAATCGTTTACAGGTGGTTACAGCTCAGGTCAAAGTGTGCTTGAACCTGCAGTGTCTGGCCCTCCATAGCTTCACTGACATTTACACAGGTAGGAAAGATGTGAGCATATAGCATGGCTACAGTCTGAACCCTTTGGAAGCCTTGCGGTTCTATCAGGGCATTGGCCAGGCACAGTAAAGCTCGTTCCCTTCCCCAGTGTATTAAATTTGAATTATTTTTTAATTGCTTCTGCTTATTCTGCAAGTAAATCTGGTGCAGAAGCACTGTTTGTGTTTCCATTATCCCCTGAACTGTACTCAAGCAAGTGTGTTGTGTAGCAATAAGGAATATATTTCTTTCTGAGGAAGATCTGGAGCCCTACAGACAATAACTGTCTTGTTTTAACTGCAGGCCTTTTCAATGTGGGTAACAAATTGTTAGTGAGCTTGGATCTTCTGTTTGCAATCCGAAACCACATTAAACTTGGAGAGGATCCCAGAGTGGCTGTTGGCAATATCCTTGACTCTGTTCAGGAGCAAACTGGTGGGTTTTACTTCTTGCTTTTTACCATAACATACCAAATTGTCACCTGATGATGATTGTTAGGTTATAAAAAGGCAAACCTCACCTATTTTAGTATGGTGAGTGGTATGTTTCTATTAAATCACTTGCTAAACCAAACAGTAGCTCTGTGTAACAATTCTCTGGAGGGCAGGTTTGGTTTTATCCTGCATAGGAGAGCCCTACTACCTCTCCACTGGCTTCAGGACATGAAAACTGTAACAGTGGCATATTCTCTTTTCAGACAAAAGCCTGAGCCCTGCTGAGCAGGGTCAGCTCCAGGAACTGCTGTGCAATGGCTACTGGGCTTTTGAATGCCTGACAGTCCGGGATTACAATGATATGATCTGTGGAATCTGTGGCATAACCCCCAAGGTGGAAATAGCCCAGAGGAATACAGAAAATGTCCTAGCACTGAAAAATATAGAGGTAGGTTTTTCCCAGAGCTCACATCCTGTTCGTGTTCAAAGCAGATCATAATGATTTTTTGCTGACTCTGGTCTTCATGATGCACAATAAATACACAAGAACTTTGTGAGTGGTTTTCTGCTGATGCCTGACAAGAGGATGTGGCTGAAGCAGCAATGCCTGTGCTTCCTCTTAGGGGTGTTGATGTGTAGTTCAAGGGAAACAAGATCCTTTGTCCCTGGACCACAGCTTTTGTCCAGCAGACTTGGGCACTAGGAACCTTGGATGGAAGTTGTTGAATCTGATCTTCTTCCTTTGACGTGAACACATTCTATTTTTCCTCAGGTTTCCCCAAGGCCCTGTCTTTAATGGTGGAAAAAACCCTAGTAGGAGAATGTGGCATGTCTAGCTTTTATGTCAAATATGTAAAATTTTCAGTCTTACCCAATGCAAAGTAGTTGTGGGAAGCTTTAGGAGACTGAAATCATCTTGTTATATATGGACTAAGCACTCTCCTGGATAATCCTCATGCCATGAGTGAGACTGACACAAACCTCTCAAATAACCTGTGGTTATTTGTATTTGACCAGTGTTTCTTTCTCTCTGCAGTTTACTTGGCCAGAACACTTGCCATCAAGTGAAGTGAATGTAGAAGACTTCTGGTCCACGATGGAGACGGAGGTGATTGAGCAGGTTGCTTTTCCTTCTAGCATCCCCATAACAAAGTTTGATGCCTCTATTGTTGCTCCTTTCTTCCCTCCACTGATGAGAGGAGCAGTGGTGATCAATACAGAGAAGGACAAGAACCTGCATGCACAGCCAGTGCCAGGTAATGGCTCAGGTTGTGCTTATTAAGGGAGTGCTTCATGTGTTGGTGACTTCAGTCTTAGTGATGTTTAGCATTAAGAATTGCTGATTGCATGACACTTTAAAAATTACGTGTACTGGGAAAAGACAGGAACATTGGGGTGATTTCAGCTGTTCTCAGGCTAGTTTGCTGCTTGAGGCTTAGCTTTTCCTGTGAAGTTTCAATGCACTGGTGGGCTCTGATGCATTTGAGACATGGGAGACATGAGAGCATTGCAAACCAGGTGAGGTAGTCTGATTGCAGAGGGATGCATGCACATCTTAAGTGCCAGTCAGTGTTTGTTTCGTGTTGGACTGATACTTGGAGTGTGGAAGTTACAGGTAATACTTGGTATCTCAGTGTTACAATCTCAATAAAGGGTGAATAAGTTTTTACAGGACTTGAGAACAAAAAATAGGAGAGTGGTGTACTAGTCTTGATCAGAGTTGCCAACATTCAGTACATCCACTCCATATTGACTTCATGGAACAAGAAACAGTGAGAGGAATTATCTCAGATCTGAGAGCTAAGATCAGTTAGCACCTGCTTTCGTTTAGAATTTAGGTATTGGATATAAGAAGAAAAGCTGGCTTTGCAAGCTTAACAAGTGTGCGAGCTGGCTTTGCAGCCAGGGCTGCAGCTGCTTCAGAGTTGGGCTGCAGAAGAGTTATATGGGCTTTGTGGAAGTGGAGCTCCAGAGAAAGAACCAGGGAGATGTGAAGACTGAGCCTGGAGCTGTTCAGTCCAAAGGCTGCAGTAACATTTTATCTCTGCTCTTCTTCACTTGGTTATCCTCAGATCAGTCATTTAAACGTTACCAATGACAGGATAGGTAAATGTTTATGGAGTCTGCAGCTATGCTGGGCTCAGCCTGGTGACCTCAGCAGTCAAGGGCTCAAGACAAGTGTGGGCTGTGACATGCTTTGCAAGTAGGACTGCTCACAGCTTTCTCTTGGTGGCTGTGGATTGTACAATCTCTGTTTCTGTAGTCTTCGTAAGAAATTATTTTGGTAAGTTCCCTTCCTGAGAATGAGTGCTGAGATCTGTTTCCTGCTTTTGCAGGTAATGGGAGTGCCTTGGTGAGGCTCCTTCAGGAAGAAGTTTTGAGGCCTGAGCTGATTAACTTTTACAGTGAGGAAGAGCTGCAGAACTTTCTGACACAGTGTGGCATCCCCTGGGAGGCATCACATACAAAGGTAATGGTTTGTTTGCCCACATACAAGCTTGCAGGAGTGGAGCTGTTTTTTGCCATCTTTCCCTCATCCACTCTTGCCATCCTAGACAATTAATTTCTCATCTGACTGCACTAAGGGCAGGGATGGGTGCCAGCAGGTTATAGGATAATTTACACATGGTGAAATAAATTGAACCTCTGTGGGCTAGAAGAAAGGAAGCCTGCAATTACCTTGTCACCGGCTCAGCATTGTGTAATTGCTTGTCATCCTCACAGTGCTGAATGTGGGATTAGGAAGTTATTGGATAAAGTGCAAATCAGGATTTGGGAGACTTTGCATGCTGCCTTTTCCCTCTCTGCAGGAGTCTGTTAATTTTAGTCCCTTTCTCTGGGGCCTTTCTTTTCTAGGATGAACTCTGCTACTCCCTCCTGGCTCTCTATGAGTTTGTACAGAATGGGACAAGCATTGCACCGCCTTCTGCTCATCACACAGGAGGGAAAATCTACAAAGTATGTCCACATCAGGTAGGGAAGACTGGAGCTACGATACTTTTTTTCTTCCTTGGCTATTCATTATTTGACTTAACAGCATGGAACTTCCTTATTGAATAGAAGCAAAGGAATTGACTTCTCTGAGCCTTGGGAATGAAACATGTTCCTCGAGGCTTGGAAAATTCTCCAAGACAACATGAATGTGTAAGAGGAGGAAAGAGAGTATCTTTAGAGAAAGTAGCTGTCTGGAATACCTGTGTAGTCTGGAATACCTGAAAGGAAGCTGCATTTTTCTAAGACTAGATTTTTTTTTCTGTGAGTTTTCATTTTTATTGTGCTGGTGATGTTAATCCTTTTTTTTTTCCCCTAGGTTGTGTGTGGCTCAAAGTACATAGTAAGAGGAGAAAATGCTCGGGATCATGTGGACTTGTTGGTATCCTCACGTCACTGGCCTCCAGTATATGTGGTTGATACAGCCTCTTCAGTGGCACTATGTGCAGACCTCTGCTGGCCTGGCTTGACTTCCCAGATGTGGGGGAAGAACCAAGGCTGCTTCTCTGACCCCATGGAACCTCCAACGGTTAGTTATGTCTTTACTTTCTGCTGTGCCAGTCCAGTATGGAAAAGTTGCAAATTAAACACACCTCCCCCATATGTGGCCTGCATTGTGACTCAAGATAATTTTGTAGAATCACAAAATGGTTTGGATTGGAAGGCCCTGTAAAGCTCATCTTGTTCACCCCCCTGCCACAGACAGGGTCACTTTCCACTAGGCCAGGTTGCTCACAGCCCCATCCAGCCTGGTCTTGAACACTGCTGGGGTGAATTTGACCTGGTAAGTATCTCCTGATTTAAGCTTTGCTAGGGCATCACTCCTAAGCATAGCAGAATGTATTAGGTGTTGCCTGGGGATTGTGTTTGATTAGTTGTCCTTAATAGGAAGAGCTATGCAGGGAGTGCATTGTAACAGTTCAGATCATGAACTTTTGACACAGCAGGTCACTTCTTTCAAACTACTTCTGTTCCTTGAAAAGTGGGAGAGGAAGAGGGTTCCTGATGCCTTGGGACTATCTGAGGGCATATGAGTGAGGAGTGAGTGTACATACCATCTTTGTGGCGTGTAGGGGAAGCCTGGATCATTTAACTCTCCCTCTGTCCTGAGCTGTAGTGTTGGTTGTAGTTTGGTCAGCCAGTAGTTTTGTCTTCTCAGCTGTGGGGAAGTTACTTATTCTACCTGGTGTGTGTGTCTCCCGCAGTATGTGTCCTGCCCTGAGCTGCTGGACCAGCACTACAGTGTAGACATGATGGTGGCTGAGCACTCCCTTCAGCACCCCGTCACCAAGTCCTCAGCACGCCGAATTGTCCACACGGGCTCGGAGCAGAGCTGGGATCCCACAGCTCGGCACCACTGCATCTCCCTGTGCCGCGAGCTGGAGCCCTACGGCGCCATCATCTCCGCCATCAATGACAGTAAAACCAGCAACGTGCGCCAGAGGCCCATCACCTTCGAGAACCCCACGCACTATTACCTCTACAACCGCCTCATGGACTTCCTCACCAGCAGGGAAATTGTCAACAGGCAGATCCAGGAGATCGTACAGAGCTGCCAGCCGGGGGAGGTGGTGATCCGTGATGCGCTCTACCGGCTCGGGGTGGCTCAGATCAAAACAGAAACGGAAGAGGATGAAGAGGTGAAGCAGGAGGAGGATAGAGGTTGCTGAGCAACAAAACAGCTTGTTGGTTTCTTTCTCTGGTCGCATGGATGGGTGGGCTGAGCCAGCTTTTGCAGCTGTTTGGCTTGAGAGTTTATTTTTACAGGTTGGAGATGTGATGCTGGTGGCTTTGACTGCTGTTAATGACCAAAGAGCTCTGTGCTTCCATGGCATCGTGATAGCTGCTGCGAGCATGGGTCTGTCACCCCCTTGTGAAAGGCTGCAACTGCCTCCAAGGCATGTGATGGATCTGCTGTTCAGGGCTGTGGGATGTTGCCCTCCCTGCAGCTGGAGAGGAGAGAGGAGTTGCTGGTAGCAGGGAGTGTGCGTGGTCAAGCACACACAGGTTTTTTAATTCTGAATTTTGCTTGCTGTCTTCTTTGTGCTTATTGGTGGCAGGGCTGGGGGTGTGGGACCAGACATAAAAGGCAGATGGCTACAAAAATTTCCCCCAAAATATTCTGACTCCTGCTTGGTAATCTTGCAGAGCTCTCATAGACATTGGCTGGAAGGAGTCTTGAGGAGTAGGAGCTGTGCTGCTTTAACATGCTGTATCTGGGGAGCCCCCCTGGAGTCTGCACTCCTGGTCCAGGATTGTGGGTGCTTTGGCTGCAGGGAGTTTCTACAATTGTCCCTTCACATGAGCGCTAATAACTTAGAAGCCAAAAGGTACAGTGAGAGGAGTGTGTTCTGTATGCTGAGGTAAGAACTGAGCCCCAAGGCAGCTGAGGGCTTGGAGGATGGTTTAAATGCTGTGCAAGGGGTGGCTGTGGAGAGGGGAGAGACACTCAAACACTATCTATGGGATCAAGGAGGAAGGATGAATGCAGTGTCACCACAGTAGCAGGATTCTGTATTCCGGCCTCATGGACGTGCTGGGAGAGCTGCACCCACGTGTGCAACCTCATCACTTTGTCAGGTGTCGCACCTGCCCTGCCCATGTTCTCGCAGTGCTCTGGGGGTTCGAGGAGTCTCCTGCTGCCCAGGTTTGTTTTGTCAGCCCCTTGAGAGGAGTCAAGATAAGGCCTCTGCCGCACACCTGAAGAATGCCTGGGGGGCTGTGGGTGCAAAGCTGCGCTGTCATTGCTGCAGCTCCCTTTGGCCGTGCCTGGTGGTGAAGGTGTTTGGTGTTTGCTGTGACCCACAGAGGAGACAAGCAGGATGCCAGACTGTACACATCGTGGGAGTTTATTTTGTCTGAGTGAGCAGTGGGGAAGATTCTGAGGCTTGCGGTGTTGTTGAAAACTCCCTTCTGTGAAGGGGAACCTACTGAGTACCGTACTGTTAAAGTAAATGTATTAAGTCTGAGCAAATGCAGTAATCATGGCTTGGGGTTTTTCTGTTAAGAACATTAACTTATTATAAGAGACATTAGTGACTTTTTTCAGTCAGTGATAAAGTTTAATAAATTATCTCCAATTTTGGGGGTGAAACTGTGGTCAAGTGACTTGGGTTGGGTGGTTTTTTTTAGTGTACAAGACCTGGATGGCTTCAGGAGAAAAAGCACAAACACTGCTGAATCTCTTCTGCATTTGCCCTGCCTTTGGCATTGCACTTGCCCCAGATACTGCTGCCACGTGCCACATGGTGACTTGTCAGGTGTCCTATCATCACAATTGAAATTACATTCCATTATATCCATGCACAGGGACTACTTCAGAGCTTTAAAACCTTGCTTTTAATAAGTTTTTGCATTATACAAGAATGAGTGGTTTTGAGAACTGGTACTGGGGAGCAGAGTTGCAGGGTGAGTGGGTAGGCCAGTGCATCACCCCTGCTCTGAGCTATTCCCCTCTGAGAACAGTCCTTAGAGCCCTAGAAGAGACTCATTTTGTTAAACATCTTATTTTATTTTTTATAATGCTGATAGATAGAGTTACATTAGCTTTTCATTTAGTAAGGAGGAATGAATCACTTGGTGTTAGCATAACACTGGGTTTAATAGAATCAGAAATGGCCCACAATGAAATTGCTCAGTGTGACAAAGGCCACCTGCAGTGCAGCTGTAGTTTGCCTGAGCCCTGTCAGTTGCAGTTTGCCTGTACCTGGAATAGAGATCCTTTACCCACCGAGTCAGGTGAAGCTAAGAAAGTTCTTTAGCTACTTCTGGTAGGTACACAGGACTGGGTGGCTGGGGCAGTAGTAACCCTGAGCAAGAGCTAGCTGAGAAATAGGTCGAAGGGCATTAGACCCTAGCTTATAAAAAAAATCACCTCAGTTGCACTATCAAAAGTACATTTAGGAAATTTAGTACAAGTCTGTAATAGTGACAAAGGCAGTGATTGCTACATGCTCAGTAACTCAGAAGTTCTGTAGGATATGTGTAATGTTGATAATTTTATAGACTTCTTTAAGCTGCCATTCTTTCCTGGATTGGGTTATGGAAGAGCAGTTTTCTGCTGTGTTTTACCTGAGAAAGAACTATCCCTCTGTCGTGTTAGTGAGGCGCGAGTTCACATAACCCTGGGGTTGGCTCTGTGGCTCACTTCACCCAAACACTCCCTGCAGAAGCGTCAGCTGCAGAGAGGTGGATTGCACGAGGAAGTTAATGCATATTTAGTGCTATGTAGAAGCTTTATCTATATCTAAACACACTGCAGTGTCCAGGGTCAGACTGACAAAGGGAAGAGAGCAGGACCATCAAGGGAGTGTATGGAGTAGTTCCAGTGCCAAGACATATTTCAAGATGTGCTTATAAAATGCAAGGGTTCAGTAATGTGAGTGACACTTGGAAATGTCTTACTTTGCTGTGACTAGTCTTTTTAAAAAAACCATAAATCCCAAACTCCCACAGCCTTCTCTGGGGCATAGGGAGACAGGTCATGGGGACCTCTGTGTACCTTGTAGAGATGGAGCCTGTTACCATCCTAACAGCTCTATGCTTTGTGTGAGATAAGATTTCAGGGACCCCACGGTGACTCCTTTGCTCTCCTTTTGGTGAGAGAGTCCGTAACACTCACACTTCAGAAAGCACAGAGAAGGCCAAAGCAGAAGGTGTCTGTGTCCTAGGGTGAGCTCTATGGAGCCAGGACAAGAATCAGCCCCAGGGTGAAGGTCCCACCTAACAGAACTGGTAGTTGTTGCCCTTGAGAAGGGGCTGCCCACTCTCCTCTTGCTCGCAGGACTCCTCACAGCAGCCAGAGGTGTCGCAGCCACTGTCTTCCTCAGCACTGGAGGGGAGGTTGGTGTAGTCCTTGAAAGAAAAGGAAGAAATGGGTTTTGGTCCCTTTGATTGTGTATGACACTTGTGGGTGACCAGCTGGGGATGTGCTCACTCCACATTACCACCCTTTTCTGTGCCCACAGGGCAAGCATGTGTCTGTGCTTTTGTGGACAGCTAGTCCAGAGAGAATGCACAGCAAGTCCAGGGGAATAGGGCAGGGTGCTGTGCTGGTAGTGTATGACTGCCTTTCACAGAGAGGTTTCTGCCAGGAAGCTGTGCTTTCTTGCCCCAGCCCTCTTTGGCTGTGGTGGGGAGTGACTTAACCCTTCAGCTGGATGCCTCTCTGCACTTCCCACCAGCGCTACACTGCTCCCATCAGCTAATGGTAATGGCTATCAGAGAAAATCTGTCCAGAAGCTGTGTTCATGTAGGGGGAAAGACATCCTCCCCTTTCTCTCTAGAGGTCCTTACCTGTTCCTTATGCACCTCCAGCTCTTTCTGGATGAAGCAGCCAATCTGGTCGAAGGTGGGTCTCTGTGTGGGCTCCAGGCTCCAGCATGCCTGCATGATGCTGTACCTGTAGGACCAAACAGGGACAGGGAGGTTGCATGGTGCTGCTGGAGGCTCTGCAACCCCGGGCTCTTCCCTGCAGCACTCTGTATGTCAGGGACACAGTACTGAGCAGTCCCTTCTCTTCTTCCATAAAACTCATGGTGAGTGCATGTGCAGTGCTCCAGGGAATGGTGAGCACTGGAGTGGATGGAGCAAACAATTCAACAAGAAGCTTTATGCCACCAAGACTTCGAGCTTACACTCATTACCCTCCTGTAGCCTACTCAGGCTTGTCTGCTCATAATCATAGAGTCAAAAGAAGCTAATTAAAAAAAGAAGAAAACTCCACCAAGTTCAGGAATGGAGACAGGTAATGTGAGTGTTCTCATCCTCCTGTCCCTAAACAGGAGATGCTGGATTGACTGCCCCAGGCCTGCAGGAGCAAGGAGCAGCCTGGTAGGATCCATCCTTAACCTTAAGGCAGACATCTGGGAGCAGCAGGTAGACTTGTGGACAAGGTGCTTGTGCCATGTCCCTGCCTGTTGCCATGAGGCAGCTCCAGCCCCCCCTGTGACTGCTGTGTGAATCTCAGTGCATCCACTCACATTTCCAAGGGAGCGAAGTCAGGCCTGGCCATCTGGTATCCCTGCTTCACCATGCTGTAGAACTTGCTGTTCACCACCATGCCAGGATAGGGGCTCTTCCCTGTGACAGTAAGAGAAGCAGAGGTGACTCTCAGACCAGAGTGTTCAACACTCCAGCCTTGAGGGGTGGGAAAAGGCAGCCTGGGGCATTGCCTGAGCCAGTGCTACCCAGGGAGGTCTGAGAGAAAATGATATGGGATTCTTTGTTTTGAATGGTCCCTCTGGAAACATAACACAATGTTTTATAGCCCTGATAAACCTAGATTTTTGTCAGCCTTACTCCTTTCTTGGAAATTTTTCTCCGGATACGTTAGGGCAGTAGTGAGCCACAGAAAACGAAAGAGGTTTGCAAGCTCGCTTCTTTCTTACCAAGGGAGAAGATCTCCCAGAGCAGGATGCCGTAAGACCACACATCACTCTGCACTGTGTAAATGCAGTCAAAGATGCTCTCTGGTGCCATCCATTTCACGGGCAGGCGGGCCTGGAAGAGCAGAGAGTCCTGCAGACTGGGACAAGCTGGCAGCTTATGCTACACCCTGTCTGTCCTTCATGCTCCAGCCTCCCCTATCCTTGTACCTTGTGCCCACTTTTCTTACTTACATTGCCTTTCACAACATAATTGGAGTCATTCATGATGTCCCGAGCCAGGCCAAAGTCACAGATCTTGGCTACCCGTCCATCTGAGATGAGCACATTCCTGGCTGCTAAATCACGGTGGATGCACTGGGGAGAAGAGATCACAACTGAGACTCAGTCACTGGCCCCTAACAGTCCCAAAAATTCCCTACAGCCTAGGCCTCCCACCAAAACAATGCTTATAGGGGCAAGGGAAACATGTACTGCTTGAAGAGCCCCTGTCTGAGGCACCATGTCATGTACAAACTACATGTTTGTAGCTCTCTTTCAAGCGCTTCATTTGCCATGTTAAGACACTGTGACATTTCATGCTGTTCTTTAATCACTCTTGGGGCTGTCATCTTCCCTATAGAGGGAGGCTCAGAACAAGGGGCTCTTGACACTGTGTCCTCATCTCTGAAACAGTCACAGGGTGACTCTGACACTTGGAGCCAGCTCTGGCAGTCAGCTCAACAGCCACTTTCAGTTCCTTTTCCCTGGGGTAGCAGGGACACTGCCAAAGCGAGAAAGCTTCACAACAAGGTTCCTGACCTTGTGCAAAAACAGGAGAAAATGTTGAGACCAGCATCATGCACAGCCCCGGGTTCCCCCTGTAACACTGCTCTGCCTTGATGGCCATGGGAATCAAAGGCTCAGGAGGAAACACCAGGGCCCAACCTGTCTAAACCCAACAGAGAGCAGAGAGGCCCATTTCCAGCAGCGGCATCCTTGAGCTTGGCTACCCCACCCAAAGACACCCCAGGCCTTCTGCAGCCAGATTGGGTGGCTCCTGCTTGGCTGAACTGGTGTATCCCACTTGGTGTGCTGGGGGCAGTGGTTCTCTTGGCACTCACATTCTTTGATGCGAGGAATGCCATGCCCTGGGCCACCTGGCTGGAGAACTGTAGCAGGTCAGAGAGATTGAGGGGACGGAGATCCTCTCTGGCTTCACCTTCTTCCTCCAAGCTTCTCCCTGAAATTCAAAGTAGAGATTTAGTCTTGCTGTAAAGCTGGTGAGTAACACAAACTGTGGCGTGTTGTGGTTCCCAGAGATAAACCAGACAGGATGGCCAAGAGAAAGGAACCATGAAATCACAGCAATGAGCCTTTGACTCACCCCTGACTTGCACAGAATCTGATGCTGCTGAAGACGATGATGACGACACAGGCCTCATTTCAACATATGTTTCCAAACCCTGGCTTGAAAAGCCACTGTCACTGAGTAAGAAGCAAGAGAGAGGGGGGCAGGCTGTTAGAACCCTCCAGCAGTACCTTCTGCGCTGCTCCATATCCACCAAAAGGAGAAACCACATGCCTGCCTGCAGAAGGTGACTTAGAGAGGGGCTTAAGGGCAAAGGCAAACTTGAAGCTGATTCAGAAAGGGGCCCTGGGCCCTCTGTGTTATGGGGCTCCTGTTTCCCCTTTTTTGAGCTCTTGGCTGATGTGGAGCAGTCAGCTTCATCCTACCAAACCCCATGTGCCTAATAGTGCAGGAAGCCAAAAACTTTTGTTTCTGAATTGTGGAAGGACAGAGCGAGGGGCTGAAATCTGGATTTACTGTGGCATATTCAATGACTGCTGTCAAAGTCTTTAAAAAACTCAGAAGTATGACCAGATCTAAACACAATGAAACCCCAGTGGCTTTTATGTCCTGGTATCCTGCCAGTCCCCTTTGACTTTGATCTCTCCCCAGCACAGTGCTCTTCACACTTCTCCCAGTGACTATCCAGGCCCTGCACTGCTCAGCCCTGCAGCCACCCCAGCTCCGCTCCTACCTGCGGATGTATTTCTTCTCTAGCTCAATGTTTTTGTAATCAGCAGCACTGTCTATAGAGGTGTCCAGGGCAGAATCCTGGATAATTATGGATTCAGCCTTCTTTCTCAGGAAATTCAGCAGATCCCCATAGCGACAGTACTCGGTGATGACGAGGACTGGGCCTGGGAGAGCAGCAGAAAGTGTTCATTAAGGAATGATATTACTATCACCTGTCCTGAGGATTGCTTTCCCCGAGAGGGCAGCAGAATCCACAGAGCCCATCAGCTCACCCTGAGCCTCAGAGCAGGGGCCCTGTCAGGGGTCTGTGGGGCAGCAGGGCTGGGGGATCCTACCTCCACAGGTACATGCCCCCAGCAGGTTAACAATGTTCTCGTGGTGTCCCAAGTGACTCAGGATCTTCAGCTCAGACATGAGAGCCTCCTGCTCATCCGTGTCTGCTGATGCTGTGAGGTCAGAGAAGAGCTGTGTGAAGGAGTGAGGGAGGAACAACAGGGAGATCAAGGAGGGGACAGAAAAAGGTGTTGATAGTTATGGAATAAAAGGAGGAGACACAGTTAGAGTGAAAACTGTGTCCTCTAACTGTGCCTCTGGCCTGCTCTGTCCACAAAAAAGGCAGTAGTGTGATTCCGGCATCCGGTACTTGGCACAGAAACAACTTTTAAAAGTGGCTTTTGCAGCTTGTGAGCACCAACATGTGGTAAACACACACTACATCCTACCCAGAGGAGCTTGAAGGATTTCAGCCCTTGCAAGTTGCCCTGCGCTCACCCTTTAGCATCTTCACAGCCACTTTGAGCACCGAATCTTCTTTGCCCAGCCCAAAAGCTGTGGCTTCTACCACTTTTCCAAAGGCTCCTGCGCCAAGAGTTTTTCCTGCAGTGAGAAAAAAATGTATTTTTAAGATACTTTATAGAGAAAGATTGAGCAGCTGTCCTGCACACAGCCTTGAGGAGGATGTCTGGTGGATGGGGATTCCTGCTGGGCTCACACAAGATGATACATCCCTCAGTCAGAAGCTGGCAAACATCTGTGGGCAACACTACTGTGAGCAAAGATGGTGTGAAAGAGGCCATCTCCAAACTTTGCCTCACCAAGTCTGTGCCTTAGGAATGACCCCACATGCAAGAGGAGGGACATGACCCCTGCAGCCTTCCTTGGAGCAAAGGAGGAGGGAGGGAAGGTTGCACCCTACGACTTGCCACCCTGTGTGGAAGAGAGCAGCAAGGCCTGGTTAAGGATGCTGCTGGAACGTCTGGATGCAGCTTTGGATATCACCCAGAGCTTTGGCTCTGACTCTTGAAGCATTTCAGCTTTCTGATGGGCTTCAGGCAAGCAGCAGGGAAGGTTTCTTACCAAACTGGAGGTTGTTCCTTGGAAACTCCCATTTTTCATTGTATGGCAGCTGAGTGGGATCAATAAAGATGTAATTATTGCCTTCACAGGCTTCAATGATCTTCCACCTCACCTGGTACTTGGGTTTCTGTAAGAAGGAGACTCCAGTTACTCAGTGATTCCCAAGCTGGAAGGGTTTCCCAGCCCCAGCATCCACACAAGCTCACTCTGCAGGTGCAGATGGAAGATACAGATTTCAGCCCATCAAGTGTCTTTTGAATATGGACTGAGTGAGAGAGGTTTTTCTGGACAGCCTGGACTCTTTGCAGTTATGAAGTCCTCCCAAGTCATCACCTGTGACTGAGGGAGGCTCTCTTGCCACTGGAAGCAGCCTGTTGCCATCACTTGGGATGGCAGAGCTGGGAGATCAGCATGTCCCACCAGAGCAGTGGCTGCCAGTGCCCAGCTGGTGCTGGAGGGAGATGTCCCCACTGTGTCTCCTTCCTTGGACCCCTGGTTGCTGAGCACAGCAGAACAGTGGAGCTGGCCCAGCCCCACTTCCCTTACAAGGGTAAAATAAAAAAGGAGAAAGAGAAGTAAGAATTTCTCTTTTCCAAGAAAGTCATGGCAGAAGTAACCAAGCCAGGCAGAGAAGCAGTGCTGGAGTCCCTGAGCAGAGAAGGCTGGTACTTGTTTCAGATAGGTAACCATGTTATTTATAGACATGGCCTGCTTCTCTCCAGCTTGCAAGCCCTTCCAAAAAGCTATTTATTTCAGATCTGTGCTTACACATTGATCCATCTTTCTCTGTCTCTGGACCTCTGTCCAAAGGCAGCTCTGCCTGCTAAGCTGTAGGTGCTTGTATGAGAGAGGGTTTTGGTGGATCTTCTGACAACCAACACCAGAACTTTGCTGCAAAATCTTTAGCCTTGATAGGCTGTCAAAGGAAGGGTGCCAAAAGGAAGAGATGAAAACCAGGAGATTTTCACCCACTGATGAAGCAGAGGTGGCTAGTGATGGGTTCAGTTTGTGGAAAAAACAGAGAAGAAATCCAAATGCTGGAAATGAGCCTTGCAGAGAAAATGGGGCAAGTTCTTATATAAAAATAGTGACCAAGTCTTCCTGGAAACAAACTTCTAACATCATCCTGTTTCTCCATAAAAACAGTTTCTTATAAAGCAGTGAGCAGAATAAAAAGTAGATGCAAACTGCCAACCACTTTTTTTTTTTTTTTCCCTCCCTTAATTCAGTCCATGAATTTGTGGGGACCAGAGCAAAACCAGGGGCAACAGACAGCACAGAGTGAGCATCTTTGTCTGACACCAAACAATAACCAACCACACTGACCTGACACTGGCTACAAGACTGAAGGACCAGGGCTGGGGAGGTATTAATACACTGGGTTGGGTGTCTGAGCTTTGCCCTGCAGCAGGAAACTCCAGGGGGAAGCTGGGGGGCAGGGGAGCTGAAGGAGGCAGCTTGCCTGGTACCCCCAAGCTGAACGGCCCCTGCCCTGGCTGCCAGCAGAGGCTCTGTGGCCTCTGAGGCTGGGCAGCCCTTGCAGCCCTCACCCTGCAGCAGGGAATCTGACCTGGTTGTACTTGTAGAGCAGGAAGAGGAGTAGGAGGAGCAGGACCACCAATGCCCCTATGCAGGAGGAGAGAACAGGGCTGAAGAGTTTGTTTGGAAGGGCCATGACGCTCCCTGGAAGAGGAAAAAGCGGAGAATGAGTCAACGCTCTTATTTCAATCCCAACGCTGGGAGCATTTTGCCCAGCTATTCACTTTGGATTCCTCTGTATGCCATACACCCCAGCACTGTCCTCAGTATCCCCTTTTGGGAGCTGCTGGGAGGTGCCAAACTCTTGATGCCAAACTCCACTCTGCAATGGTTCTCCTCATGCCCCCCTATCTCCACACAAACAGCACAAGGTGCAGGCCAGACCGACTGGGAACCAAGATCAGTGTAGCAAGAACAGCTCCACCAAAAGATGTAGCCCCTGTATTTTTGTGGGCTGAGAAACTGCTGGATGCACCATGCCCTGGAGCTGAGTCTGGTGATTATAAGATGCTCACGGTGTGGCTCAGCCTTTGGCTCCAGGCTATAACCCAGCCAGAAATTCCCACACACCTCTTAGGACTGGCAAACACCAAAGCCTCACAGCTGTGAGGATAAAGGGCTTGTGGAATCTGTTCCAGTTCTCTTGCAAGACAGTGGGGATATACATAAAGGATGTAATCTCAGAGCTCCCAGATTCTCCCCCACTCTGCCAATCTGATGGTTTGTGTCTTACTGGTGATGGTGAGCGAGTGAAACACGTCAGTGGCATTCCCTTCCTCGTTAATGGCCACGCAGCAGAAGGTGAAATTGTCACCCAGCTCCTGGAAGAGGATGATGCTCTCCACCTCCACCTCTTGGAAAGGCAACATATTCACCACCTGGGGTCTGGAGTCATTCTGTATCAGTCTGTAGTCCTCAGTGTACCTGCAGGGATGGCAAGAGGAGACAGTGAGTGCTCTGCAGCACAGCAGCTCACAGCTGTGTCAGACTAGACAGGAGACAAAGGGAGTAAGGGTTGCAGATCTGTGAGATGTGTTACTCTATGCTCAGTTAAAGACCTCTCCCTGAACACCAGAGCCCTGTACAGACAGAGCTGTGACTGCCTTTATGTGGCTCAGCACACCTAATTAACCCTTTATGTGTTCTGCCATCAGTCTCTTCAGTGGGGCTGGTCCTGAGACACAACAGCCCTGTCCAGGCAGCTGCAGTTGCTTCCCATGACTCTGTAGCTCAGTAAACTCATGCTCTGCAGAGCCTCAGACCTGTGGAAATCCCAAAAAGGTAACTGGGCCAGCCAGGAGGTACCTCTACAGCAACATACACCAGGGCACTTCCCAGGGGATCCATGTGTTCCTTGGAAAAACATGGGGAGAACATAAATCACAGGTGGACAATCTCTTCAAGCTCAGGACTTCTGGAATAGAAAGTGCCCCCTCTTCTCAGGCAGACCCCAAAAACCTCTTTCACCAGCAGATCAGCATCTCTGTTGCTATTACTGGACAGGCTCTGCTGTATTGCCTGCCTGGGAGCCCAGGTGATGCAGCTGAGGGAATGCCAGCATGGCAAGGGCAGGGCAGAGACTGAGGTGCTCAGTCCCCTGGGCAGTTCTCACCTGTCTGAGTGCAGGGGGCACTGGTACCACTCGATGTGTGGGGCAGGGTACCCGATGGCCGTGCACTGGAGGATGTTGGGGTCTTCGGCTGGCACCTTGATTTTGCAGACCCTCGGAGAAGCTGTTGGGGAAGTCACACAAACAGTGAATGCCGTGACCAGAGGAGCAGCACATCCCCCATGCTCTGGTTTCCTTGCCATGCGTGCAACAATAAACCAGAAGGAACCCCTGTGCTACACACAGGTTTGGGCTGGGTCTGTGAGTCCTGTGGGTGCTGAGCTGGTACCCCAACCACTTTTTTTTCCAACTGGGAAGCAGTCTCAGGAACAAGCAGAGTGAAAGAATGGACAAGCACTTACATTTCAGAGAGATACTGAAGGTGACTGATCCATTGGTCACACTGTTGAGGGCATAAAATGTGTAGAACCCTCCTTCTCCTTCCTTCAGGCGGTTCAGGAAGAGTGTGTTGTTGTACCTGCTCCCAGAGAGAAACATTGTGAAGAGCACAGGTCTTGCTCAGTGAGATGCTGCTGTTTCCTGTGCTCTGGAGCAGTGAACACTTCCAGCACTAATCCCAGCTCATCAGAGAGCCTGCCTGTTGCTTCTTCGGGGGAAGTAGGGAGGGGCTGATCTTCCTTAGAGCAAATACTTTTTGCCACCAAGCACACTTCAGCACTTCTGAAAGGCTACAGGTGGGTGAATGCTCAGAAATAATTTAACATCTAAATCGTTGCCTTTCAAGGGTCAGGGGATGCTGGTCCTCCTGCCATTGGCAGAATTAGTTTCTCCATGAAGTTGTGCTCCCTAGGTGCCCATTCCCCTCTGCCCCCAGCCCATTTCTCAGCCCACAGTGCAAGAAAGAGTTCACTCTAAATTTTTGCCAAGTGGCACAGTTCCTCTTGTGGATTGTTTTTTGTTTCTAAGAAAATGAAAGGGGAATTACCCAAAACCCCAACGAATTGAATGATTTTCTTTCAGTCTCCCCTTGGTCTCAGTTGGCTGTAGGCTTTGGAAGAGCAGATCTGTACTCTGTTAGATCATATTCATGTAACAATGTTTGTGACTTCTCTTGACATGGGGCTCTCACTGCCTCTCAGTGCACACTCTTTCAATCTCAGAGCAGGGGGATGAGTCCAAGGAACAGGGAGGGAATTAAGCTTTTTGTTCTATTCATCCACTCCTGCAATTTTTTCTGGCAAGGAGAGTGCAGAATTGAACAAGCAGATCACAAACGTGACACTGACTTCCACAAGGCTTTCTAAAGAAAAGGCTGCCAATTTAGAGAAGGGTGGTGTCCTCCTTGATCTGATGGTATCTGTGGTTTGCTAATAATACTGGAAAGAGAAAACAGAAATGCAGAACAGTTTCCCTCTTTAAAACCAGAGAGTTTTCTGTAGAATGGGGCTTGCCTGTCTCAAGGAAAGCTCTCTTGGAAACATGCCATAGCCAGTGTAGAAGACAAAGAGCACGTACCAGTTGTTTCCAGAGATCATTTGGCCCTCGAATCTGGTGGTTTTAGAGTTCTTTAAGGGATTCGTGTGTTCCCAGGCCCACTGGAGAAGTTTTGGGTAAGCTTTAATGTGGATCTGCAGCTTCACACTCTCTCCCAGAGTAACCTCCTGGCTGGTGGCTTGCCCTGGGATCAGGTGCACGTAACCTCTCTCTGCAGGGTGGAGAGAGCATGACCATCAGCAGGCATGTCCAGAGACCTGGAATAACCCTTACACCAGCTCCATAAATGGACCATTATTGGAAAGAGCAGCCTCAGCTGGGAGACTGCAGGAGGGGATGAAACATTACACAGGTACATTGGAGTACTCTTAAATTACTTTGTCATGACACACTGTATTACACTGCCTGAGGAGAGCTAGAAAATCTTAGTGGAGTCTCATGGGGAAAGAAGTTTTACATGCTGAATCTAAGAAGTGATGAGGCTAAAGGAGTATCTCCTAATAGTTTGTAAAATATAGGCCCTTTAGCTAAAATCCTGGCTTCTCACTAGGAAATAACTCAGACTGAGCCTTCTTTCTGAGCTGTGGTATGCAGCAGCTTTGGATCATCAGCACACTCCAGCCTGTGAGCTGTGAGGATGAATTTTCCATCTTGAGATACAAACAAGTGTGTAATAGACCTGAATCCCCTTGTGTGGATCTGTGACTGGAAGAGACAAAGTTCCATACTCTGCTCATGTGTCTCACCCTTCCTTCTAACCAGCCTTTCCTGGTCTTCCAGCACAACCTTGCCCCATTTCCCTTTTTACTGTTTCAAAGCTGTTTATAAATGCACAGAGACTGAGGAGAGCACTCCAGTTTTTCATGCAGAGCTCAAAACATGTCCTCTGGCCCCTCAAGATATGAAGGGAACACCAGTTCCTTTCCTAGCAGCCCCACAGTCCTCATGTAAGCCCTCAGGTACAAATGAGAATTATGTTTTCAACAACAAATCCAGGAAGAGAATGGAGGCAGAAACAGCAAATACTCAAGGCTACACATGATTCAGCCCTACTAGCCTTTTGGGGAAGTACTCACCTACTACCTGAAGCACTGTTGAGGCATTCCTGAACCCTACCGAATTATTAGCTATACAGATGTACTTCCCACTGTCTTCCATGGTCACTGCTGCAATGGACAGGGTGTCATTGATGAGGTAGTCACCATTTTCAAAGCCAGTCCTATTAGTTCTCATGACCTGTCAGGCAGAGAGGGAACAGCACACATTAGGAGGGCAGAGCAAACACACCTTGCCTGCTCTGGGCTAGAGAGCAACCTGTGTGGAGACCCAAAGACACATCAAACCCAAGGATCCAGGGCAGATATTCCACAGCAGTTAGGTTATAGCTATTGTCAGCCTTCTGACTGCAACTTGACTTTACACTGTGTGATCCAAACATATCCTGGGTGTTGTTTAATCTCCTTAATAAAGGCATCAGTTATAATAAGGACCCCCAGCATACCTGTTCTAACTATCTAGGAGTTAGAAGTCAGCATTACAGAGATTTTGAAATTTATTCCTTTTCTTCACGTATATCTTTTCTCTGGAGAACTCTGTCCTGAAAATGTTTACTGCTTTATAAATCCTGGCAGGGCTGGGTGGAGAAATGTTACTTTAATAGGTACTGTGGCTCCTGTCCAATAAACTCAGCTGAAGCAACATACTCTCCTCTCTTGCAGCACATTTCTGAAAATAGGCAGGTGTTTCTTAATCCTATGTCATCCCAAAGAAAGGATATTCAAATTTCTACAGCTTGAATAGCTCCTTTGGTTGGATAGTTCAAGAGCTGTGGGTCTGGGCACTTCTTACTACCCTGTGTCCCCCAGTTTCCAGGAAAGCCCCACACCCCAACTTACTGTCTTTGCTGCTGTCACCCATCTGATGTCATACTTGTGGGAAGGAGAAATCACTCTGCAGGTGACTTGGAAAGGTTCTCCCACGATTCGCACGTGGTCTGCAGGGTCCATCATCACTGACACAGGTTTCTCCAGTGCTGCACAAAGGCAAGCAGGGAAAGATCCAGCATCAGCTTGTCCAGTGAGTCCATGCCCTTTGGAGACTCCCCAGGACCTGGCTACCTTGGGTGGTGAGGCACTGGCACAGGCTGCCCAGAGAAGTTGTGGATGCCCCATCCTGAAGCGTTCAAGGCCAGGTCAGGTGGGGCCTGAACAACCTAATCTAGCAGGTAGCATCCCTGCCCATGGCAGTAAGCTTGGAATTAGATTATTTTCAAGGTCACTTCCCACCCAAGCTATTCTATGACTCTATTCTATCTCTATTCTCCTCCTTTCCATCCTATTTAGCCTCTTTCCCCTCTGCCTTCCCCTTCCCTGTCAATCACCACTCTGATTTGAGCACATCTGTGGGAATCAGTACAGGTGGGGAGAACACAGCAGTCAGGACTGGGTTGAAAGGGAAGGAGAAACTTTTGCCCTGGTTACAGGTGGAGAACTGGGGCCTGGGGACTTGCAGAACATTGGAGAGATTGGTGGACACTTTTCTCTGGTCTGTGACAGTGAGATTTGAAGACTGCTGAACCCATGCAAACTCATCTGAAAGAACCAATTTACCAGAGGCTGATGGAATTTGGCCTCCATTAAATAACCTTAAGAAACTGCAGGTTCAGGTGGTCTTTCCTGCCACTGGCAAGGAGCTTTTCCTTGACTATCTACTGTGGCCAGCTTAGCTGTTTGTGGCCCTTAGGACAGCAACAACCCCAGTTCTTTACCTTCTTCTATAACCAGTCTTATTCTTGACGAATTCTTTATTTTTCCATTTATCTGTGCTTGGCACCAGTAAAAACCTCTATGCTTGCTTTGCACATTGTACAGTCTTACTCCTTTCTCAGCACTGAAGGAATAGTTGGTCCCAGGTGGGAGAGGAGAGGCGCCGTCCTTTATCAGAGTCACGTTGGATCCGTACTCGGGGGCCGTGATGAAACAGGGGAGATCCACATTCCCACCTTTAATTGCCCCAACCCGGAACTGGGGGGAGTACCACACGTTATCCGGGTCTGCACAGGAGACAGGACAGCCTTGTGAGAGGGGTCAGAAAATGCTCTGAAGCTGAGAAACACATTCCAGCAAAGGCAAGTCTCCAGAACTGCTGCCCAGTGGGAGTTTGATGCTGGGGCAGCCCTGCCTGACTCAGCCTCCAAACACTCACATGACAAACCCAGTTCCAGCTAAGGAGTTTGAGGGGATCACAGCAACCAGCTCACAAATGTCTGCGGGTAAAAGAGGCTGGAAAGTATGCATACCTCTAATTAAACTTTTCACCATGGTGCTAGTTTTACTTATGAGACCTCCAGCTTCCCTGCTCAGGGCAGCACCTCTGGTACAAGGGAAGGGGTGAAGCCAAGTGGTAGAGCTACCACAGCATACCATAGCTTCATCTGGGATAAAAGAATATTTGGGGTTCAGGTCGTGTTGTCAGGATGTAATTCATGGGACTCTCTCCCTTATCTGAGGTACTAGCAACACGGTTCTCTGATTTGCAAATCTCACTGCTCATTACAACACTGAACAGACTTACATCCCTGTTTTTTCAAGAAGAGAAACCACAGAGGAAGGAGGGGGAGATCCAGGAGAGATCCATACATATGTGAGATGTAGCTCTGTACTTTATCCCAGTGCTTTAACCATGGAGCCCATTTTATGTGGGCTCACATGGCTGTGGCTCCACCAGGAGCCTGCTCTGCTCCCCAAGCCCACCCACAAGCACAGCACAGCAGAGAGGACCTGTCAGGGGCCCCCTGGAAGGAGACTGTTCTGCCAGTGGATGTGGGAAGGGAGAAGCAGGGTTACCTCGCACAAACAGGTGGATGGCTGCAGTGCCCTTGTCACTGCTGTTGACATAACCACAACTGTAGGTGCCTGTATTCCTGTAAGTGGCCTTGGGAATACTGAGAGTGCTGACGGTGTGGTTACTGAAGGTATTCTTTTTGCTGTTCCATGCAACTTCAGACTCTCCTGAGCAGTGCAAGAGGACTGGATCACCCGTGTTGACAACCAGAGCAGGGAGGTCAGGGCTGATCACCGGAGATGCTGAGCCTGCAAGGAAAAGAGAGTGAGAATGCAAAAATGATCCCCAAAGATTCTCTGTTGGAGTTCACGCTGCTGAGAATGGAGTAGCTCAGCATCAGGAAAAGGATGAGCTTGGGATTCAGACTGGCTTTTTGGCTCACATCACTCCACCCATTCTCTGTCCCACCAGACCCATATGGCCTGAGAGTCCAAAGAATGAATTTCAGGGAAGAAACACCACCCTCCACACCTCCCTTTTCCCTGCCATTTGAACATTTAGAGCACTGGGACAGGAAAACCAATCATCTGGAGCTGATTAGGACAAATGGCAGCTTGGCAATTGTTCCTGCTGATTTTTGCCTCTTCTTACAATAGTTTTCCTTTTGTGGCAGAGCTGGAGTTGCTCTATGAGCTGGGTTAGCCCATAGCAACATTTGGTGGAGTTCAAGCCAAGTTTGGTGCATGGAGCTCTCTGTTGCATTGGTGCTGAGAAGAGCTAGAACAGACCTGGAAGGCTCCTGCAGAGCAGGAGGTCAGTGCATATAATTTGGGAAGACTGGCTTTTTGTTGCCAAGTACTGGATTTTGAAGGACACCTCCTCATGTGTATCACGGAGTCACACATGGCATTCTCCTCGCAGACACCAACAAAACATTATGAAATGAGCATTATTGCTCATTGCTCATATTGCTTATGGTAATGCCAGCATAATAGCATTATTATTCCTATTTGGGAGAGGAAACTGAGACATGGAAAAGCTAAACAGCTCATGGAAGTCCATAGCTGCAGTTGTTCACAGAACACACCAGTCCTGCAAACACCAGCACCACAGAGTCCTGATGTGTCTCTACTTTGAAGATGCCTGCTCTGCTGGCTGAATAAAGGGGAACCATGGTCCTACTCCAGCCTTAGTGTCAGAGGGAAACATTTTTTTCCCCGTTCTGCCCTGTCAGCGAGTTCTCTGAGTTAGCACCTATATTTAGGGTGGGGGGAAGTGCAAAATGAATCAGTGCCACGGGGTTGGGGAAGAAGCGGCCGCCCCACGCCAGCCCCTCAGGGAGGACAGGAAACACATTGCAAATGGCTATCTGTGCCTGAGGGGCTCTGCACCCCCTTCTAGCCCCTATCCAGGCCTGTTCTCCCACTTCTGCTTTCCCTCCCAGTCGCTAACACAACCTCATCCCTTAAAGGAACACACACCCCTCATTAAAATAATACTAATCACAAAGGGAGCTGTGCAATTTACCAGTGATCCTCCTGCCATGGACACTGTCCCCAGAACAGCCAGCAGAAGCACATCCCCATCCTCACTCACCCCTGAGCACAGCTCTATTGGGGAGAAAGGCAATGCCCAAGGTACAATTGTGTGTCCTGGGCTACCAGCTCTGTTCAGAGCTGTGCCACCCAGAGCCCACACATCAGAGCCCAAAAAAGCAGCATTTAAGCCATCTTGAGCTGATGACTCCTTCCATGCAATGAAGGGTTGAGAATATGAGACTCAAGACCCTGGAGAGCACACGTTGCTGGTGTGTGTCCATGACACAGTTGCATGAGGAAGCTCAGACAAGGCCTAGATCAAACTCACTGGCCCTGTGGGGAGAAGTAGAGGACAATGATCTTTGGAGCATGGAATATTTGACTTTTTTTTTCCTTTTTCTTTTTAAAAATTATTATTTTCTTATGCTTTTATCTCTCTGTGGAAAGAGGAGAAAAACATATCCCAGAATAATTTACGAAGCTACATTTTCCACATATCTGAGGCAAAACATTCCTCCCTTTTTGCTAAGCTGTGCCTTCTAGTGGGGCTTGATATTTCTGTTGCTTTAACTCTTTGTCACTGGATCCTTTCCCCTCACCTACTCTTTCTTTGGCTATCCATCCACATCCAGGGCTTTGGCACCATTTCATGGGGAGCCAAGCTCTTTTGACTCAGAGTTGTATTCAAACTAGTTCAGAGAAAGACCATGCTGTCACATGTCCTTGGTTTGACCACAGCAGGAGGAAAAGGAAAGAAAACAAAACAAACAGGACTCATCTCACTGTGCATCTTTGTTATCACCAGCTTACAGGTGCTACTGAGATGCTGTGATCAGAAAAGGCTCTGGATAGGTGCTCTCCAGAACAGTGAGGAAAAAGCCTTCAGGCTGTCACTAGAGACTCACATCAATAATATAAGCACCACAAAAGTGGAGTGAGGACAGACAAGATGGAGACACTAAGTGCAGGACAAGGCTAGGTGAAGGTCACCCAAGCACCCACTCCTTCATGTGTGCTGGGGGATGAGTCAGAGCAGTGGGTCCTTTTCCAGAATGGGGAAGCAGGGCTCTGGGGGAGGCTCTCTCCCTGCTGACCACTGTGCAATCTTGCACGAAGCCCAAGGATGGCTCTCTTCTGCTCTCCAGCAGCTTCCGCAGCACTGCCAGTAACTGCTGGCCAGAGGTTTTACCACACTTGGGTTGTGTAACCATGACCGCCCCTTACAGCTGCAGACTGTCCCTGCCTCTCCTGTGCCAGCCAAAACACTGCTTTCCTCTGCTGAGCAATTGGTGAGGAAGGAGAAGTGAAGGCTGGTATGACGGAGGGATCCTTACCACAGAAGCCAGCCACCAGGATCTTGAGTTAGTCCTGGGAAGTAACTTGGCTAAGGTCTGGCCCTGAGAGGGACCCACACCAGACCTGAGCTCCCTTTGTCTCACCCTCAATGATAGCAAGGAAAGGTTTGATTTCTGAGGACCCCTTCCCTAGAGTCACCTACAGTATCTGGGGAACTGGAGATGGAGAAAAGTGTGCTCCTGACAGCTCTGCCTGGGGCTTCTACCTTAGAGGCTTAGATTACTCACAATAAGAAAATAAAACTCCCAGGAATGCACCTCAAGATGGCCAAGAACACAGATGCAAGAGGATCAGGTTTAAAACATTTCCTCTGCTTGACCTGAGCCCTCAGCAAGAGCCCAGATCGTTACAAACCCATCAGCCCTGGGTAATCACAGAAGATGCACTTGCAATCCAAGAGGTAGGAGAAGGAAGTCAGGCTCTGACTCCAGCTGGAGGTTATCACTTTGTAGAACCTTGGCATGGTGCAGCTTAGTGCTGCAAATGGCCAGCAGCGCTGGTACTCACACAAATGTGTGTTCTACAGCCTGACATGGCAGACAGTGCCTCATGAAGATGTCACAGCTGGTGATCTGCACCAGCCAGTAGCTCAAGGAACCTTTGGAGATCCTCAAGGATCCTGACAGCTATTGTTATGATCTCTCACAGATCTGTATTAGACCTGCCTAGTGCCTACTATTGTAAAAAACCACAAGAAACTAAAAACCCTGCAGCCTTCAAAACCCAGTTCCCAGCACAGCAGACCTAGAAAATTCTGCTTAACATGTTGCAAATGTCACTTAAATTGAAACAACAAGTAAGAGGGATGCGAATTTCCTGGGCTGAAAACATGAGCATTGCAATGGCCCAAGAAGGATTCATTGCCTACCTGTCACATGCTAAATGCTTTCCCCACAGGCTGTCCCCTCACAAGGAGGACTTCACACCACAGTCTCACTGTGTCCCCAAGCAAGCTCAAAAGGAATATTAATCCTGAGTGTCACACAGGACCTGAGATGTTCCCAGCACTTCAAAGTGCAAGATTAGTAATGTTGGTTTCCACCTCTTTGTTATAAACCTCAAAACAGGCTTAATGACTCTTTTTTGAGGTTGGGGGTTATCACCTCTTGGCAGCCTTAAAAAGGTGTGTTCACCTTTCCCTTCTTGGCTGGCTGAGCTCTCTTTCCATCACATCCTGGCTCTACAGCGCTGTTGTGTGTGCCAGCACCACCAGAAACCAGCAATGCTCAGACACTCCAGCTGGGCATGAGGTGCTTTGGAAGGTGCCAAGGCAGCTGATTTTCCCAATTCCTTCACCTACAGACCAAACACCTTCAACTCCTTCCCCATTTGAGCAAAGTGTTATTTTGGAAAGAGCTTCCCTCAAGACACAGTTGCTGCTGAACTATTCCTTCATCTTAAACCCTGCCCAGACCCAAAGAGTGGGAAGTTTCCCTTTCCTACCTCCCCACAGCCAAGACTCTGCCTATATTATGTGCACCTCTCTATCCTCCTTGGACTTCCCTTGGCAGGGCTGCAAGCAGCCAAGGGCAAGCCAGGCTCCAGAGCCAACACAGAGCAGCAACACACCCTCTTTCCACCACTACCCTCCCTCTCTAATTGCAGCCAGCCCTGGATGACCTTCAGAAAGCTGCTACAGCCAAGTCTGCACTGAATCCCAGCGCTGGTGTCTCTTCCCTGCAGTGCTGCATATTCTGCCTACCCATGCCAAGGATCCTTGAACCTGCTCACAGCAGTGTCCACTCCATGCAGCAGCCTCCAGAAACAGGGGGCATCCCAGCCCACAGCAGCTTTTTGGGACACATGACTGGGAGCCCAGCTTCACCCTCCACCTCCAGGAGCTGTGTGCCTGTTGGTCCAGCTTCACCACAGCCCTGTCCCCACCAAGGCTATCACCTCTCCTCACCCAAGGAGGAATGGAGCACTCACACCAGACACCCAGGAAACCCTCACCACATCCCAAAACCTCCCTGGAGTCATGTGAGGCTTTGGGAATCAGTGCACTTACCATGCCAGAAGCCAGCTGTGGTGAGCAGCAGGAGGAGAGCAGGACCCATGTCCCCAGGGACCGTGGTGTCCCCAGCGTGGAGCCAATGCTGCTGAAGGATCCTCTCAAGCAGTGGGTGCCTCTTCTCGTGGGCACAGTCCCCAGCACTCCCTTGTCAGGAGCTTCTCCTTTCTGAGCTGACCACAAGTTAACAAATTCCCTATTTTGTTTGTTTTTGAAACAGGGGAAAAAAAAACCCCAGGCCGTGCTTTGTCACGTCACCAGTGACAAACCCCATGGCAGAGGTGGGGCCACGTGCACACCCTGCTGCAGGGTCCCCCTGTTGTTGGGGGTCATCCTCAGGTGTCAGAGAAGAGTCCATCCCCAGACCACTCCCCAGGGCTGGCACTGCACCATGCTGGGGTTTGGGATAATCCTGATCTTCTCTGGCTTCTGCCACTCCAATCCACAGGGACATTAATACACTTTTGCCTTGCATGGGGACACAGTGTCCCTACATTTGCAGGCAGTAGATTCCATTTTATTTCAGCAGGACAAGTTCACCTTGGGCCCAGTGGCTCTTGCTGGCTTTGGGACCTGAGAACCTTCACAGGACATGGCAGACTCCCTCTCAACAGGCCCACAAAGGCGATTCAGCCCGGGGCAGCTCCCAGGTGGGAAAAAGCCTGTGAAGATGCCAAACCATTTGGTGCTAACCAAAAATGTGATCCCTGGTGCAGAGAGGGGTCCTGCTGTGGCCACACAGGATCACCCCCAAGCCCCATGCCAGCTTCACCACCCTCCCTGGCTGGGAGATGTGTTGGAGTCCAGCATGCAGACCCCTCCTGGCTCCTGGCTGGGCTGGGGGGCACACAGGGACCCTTTCCTGCCCCAGTACCTCCAAGCCTGGGGCTCAGAGTGACCCTATCACCACCGAGCAGCTGCAGGGCTCAAGCACAGACCTTTCCTCCCAGCCATCCTGCCTGGCTGCTGGGGAAGCTGCTCGGAGTTCTTCTGTAATTAACAACCTGGCAGGCACCTTGAAGTGGTAATTAAGCATTTAGCCAATTAGCAGTGTTAGTAATTAATAGACCAGGCACTTTGTTAACCCTCCACTGGATTGTGGGTCTTCCAAAACAGGTGTGAGGGAAGGCTTGAATTAAACCCGTTCTCCCAGGGACACCCAAGCCAGCAGGATTAGCAGATCCTGTCAGACAAAGGGTGCCCCTCGCTCTCTGCTCTGTCTCTGGATAACCTCAGGCTGCAGCAGAAGTTCAGGGCTGCTCACAGCAGCTCTGGGGTGGGAAGTGACAGCCATCCCCTGACAGCTCTGGGAAGGAAGCACAGGGGAGGAAGGTCCAGCCAGGGACTCTGCCAACACCCCCAGCTGCAGCCCCAACAGCAGGGAGGTGACAGGAACACCACAACAAACCATGGGCAGAAAGAGAAGGGTTGATCCAAAATATCTGCACAGAGGTGGCTGTTGAATCTGGACCTGCAGTGCCCTGAGAGCCTCCACAGCCTGGAGGGGAATGGGCTTCTCCAAAGGGGGCAGTTAGAGAGCTACCAGCAAGACAAGGTCCTGGGGCCAAGAGATGAGAGCACGGCTGACTGTGCTGGAGATGACTAAGAGTCATGGGAACGTGGAGAGCTCTTGGTTTTGGCCAGAAGGATGGCTGGACAGCATGAGGGAGTCCAGAGAGAAGGAAAAGCAGCTTTTGGCCAAAGAACATTTCCCCTCAGCAGTTTTTCCTGGCAGGATGCAGGGAAGAAGAACATGAATTAGAGGCAGCATGGTGCTCTGGGGGGCTCCTGCTCAGAGCTGGGGGGCTGTCAAGCAGCTGGGCCACAGGAGATGTCTGCTTGATTATTCTTTCCTCCTTTCAAGCCAAAGGGGCTTTTTAAAGGATGTTTGTTTCCCTCCTTCTTCTTTTTAAGCCCCTTTTTTTTTTTCCAGGAACAAATGCCAGCTCAGAGAGAACTGACTCACCAATGTGAATAAGAATTAAACCAGACAGGTTTGATAGAGAGAAGGGAAACAATCTCTCAGCCCCTCTTCTTCTCTTTGAGGGGGGCCCTTGCAGAGCATCTCTGATGGCAGTGATCCCCAGGTGACAGCCTGGACATGTGGGTCCCCAGCCTGGACTGGGCATACCTGGGGATGCTTGGGGTGGGACAAGCTTGGGGTGCCTCCCTCCTTTGTGTCCCTCTCTTCCTCCTGCAGGCTGCACCCCAAATCTTATGTGCAAATAGCAGCTCAGCCCCAGGAGTGCTGCTGGAACTCACCTGCCCAGACAGCTCTGAGCACAGGGCAGGGATGCTCTCAGACAAGCTGCAGCCTTTGAACAACTTGAAGCCCAGGAATATCTGTGGAGGCCCTCACGGTTGTGAAAGATGGGATGAGACTTGCTCAGTGTCTGGTAGACTGGCTGTGGAAAGGGGAATAGAGGCTGCTGTGAGCCCTGGTTGGGAGCACTGGGAGCTCAGGCTTGTTTCCCAGGCTGGGAGCCCTGTGGGACCCCAGCACTGAGCACAGCTGACCTTGGTGCCCTGCCTGCCTGAACGGCCCTGCAGCAATTTGGGGACACATGTGGAACACCCGTGTCCTGTTGGTACCCCCACAGCTACAAGGTTTGTCACTGCAGCCTCTGCTTCCCTGAGCTCTTCCATGGGGTGTCTGTCTCATCACTGGAGAGGAGAGTTGTTTTGGGGTGGAGGAAATGCCCTTTTGGGGGTCCCCAAGTTGGCCTGCTCATTTCCAGCCCCATGACCCCTGCCCAGCACATCCTGACATGCAAAAGATCTGCTAGGTAGGCATCAGTGGGAGCCTGCAGAGTTCAGGGCTGAGGTTTGCCAATTCCCCCTCTCTGCTTCCCCGCAGCCTCTCTGGACAAAAGGGGATTTTTTTTCTCCGTGCTGATTCAGCTCCTGGAGAAAAGTGCCCTGACTGAGCCATGCCAGGTGACTCAGAGAATCAGCCTGAGCTGGTCAGGGAGACTGCAAACCTCCACCCTGGAAAAATGAGCAAAGGCAGGAACGCAGGACAGGCTGTGCTGGAAAGGGGAGCCTTGCTGGAACTTGGACCTGCTTGCTGCTGCACTCCATGCCTTGAACCCCTGGGTACAGAGAGAGCTTCCAGCAGCTGAAGGAGGCACGACTGCTGCCAGTGGGGGCTGCATCATGTAGCCAGAAAACAGGGTCAACACTGATGTGTTTGAACCAAAAACCTCTCTTTGCAGAAACCCTGGGCTTTCCAAGAACCTGGCTCAGAGCAGATGCAAACATCTCTGCTCTGCAGCTTGAGATGGATTTTGGAGGAGCAGTTAAGTTTGAGCCAGAGAGAGGAGAAAACTTTGGGCAAGGCTCACAAAGTGCCTGTCTCTCAGTGCCTCTGGAAAGGTGACTGGGGAAAGGTGATAGGAGCAGAGTCACATGTGGATCTGAGGGAGGGGTGGTGTGGGGAGCCAGGATTCTGGAGTTGCATGTTTTGAGGATATCAGCAAATTCCTCATCCTAGAGGGAAGGGAGGAGAGCTGGACATGGGGAGCCGTGTGTGCTGCAGTCTGGCCCCTGCTGCTGCCCTGCCCTGTTGCTGTCTCCAGGCCCTCCCACTGCCCTGAGCTATTAAACTACGTGGAAAAATCAGTGCTGTGATATCTGCCGTCTCCTTCCACCCAGCCACTGTTCACTTTGTCATTTCTCCTGCATCCCCACCCTGATCTGAGCACAGACCCAACACTGCTCCAAGGAGCCAAGTCCTTATCTGGGACGGCTGCCCCAAGCCCAGGCAGTGGGGATGTGCATGGGAATGATTCCTGATGTCCTTCCCTCTACCCACAAGCTGCACAGTTACCAGACAGATGAGGCAGATTCTGCCCCTTTTCCTTACCCTGTCCCTGGGCTCAGAGCTCCTTGCAGTGCTTCTCCCTGCCTGGCTCCCAGCTTGGCTTTCACTAAGCACTGGGGTCATGCACAGAGTATTAACATGCTTAGCCTTCACCCACCACAGGGTTAAGCTGTATTCCCAGCCCCATCTGAGTGGGAGCAACCAAAAGCAGGCAAATAAAGCAAGAGATGGGGCTTTGCAAAATGAAAAACACCTTTATTTTTTAAACTCTTTCTTTAAAAACGTATTTGTAAAAGTTTACAGCATAAAAATAGTATCTCATGGCTATAAATGTGACATAGTACAAATCCTACAAATACAACTGTAAACCTAGAAAAATGTTAACTCTTTGGTACCTTAGTCTGAACTCTGTTTTTTTCCTTCGCCCTCATGCTGATTTTGACAGAGAGCATGGAGATAGGTGCTGCTGCTGTTCAGAAAGGCTGCAGAGGAACAGTGTGATGCCAGCAAGCCAGCACAGCAGGATAGAGAGAGGGCACATTTTGGGTGAGATTTGCAGCACTGGTGCAATCAGTCCACAAAGGAGAAAAGAAGAGGAATGATGGGACACTGCAGGGCTCCCAGCACAAGCTGGCTTCCCTGCCTCTTCCCACCCCAGGCAGGAGTCATCTCTCCAAAGTGCTGATGGGGCAGTTCCCCTGCCCTTGCCAAAGCCAACCAGATCCATCTTGGCGTTTTCCAGAGGCCTCGGGTCTCCGGGTGAAACATGGGAACTATGAAAATTTATTCTGAGCAATATCTGGCTTGCTTTGGGCAAGTCCTGCAGATGACATGGTGCCTCCACTGTTCCAGTCAGCATTCAGCATCCAGGCAGGGCTGGGATCTGCTGCAGGAATGACCTGTGAGGCTTTGGAGTGCTCAGGGAGGACCTGCAGCCGCCCTGGCTCCTCTCTGCCTGGGCAACCACCCAAGGCAAAGGATGCCAAAAGGTTACTGAGGGCCACCTGAGGGCAACCTTTGTGCTCTCCAAGCGGGAGCACAACCAGGCTGCATCCAGGCTCTCTGATTATGCTGGAACCTGAGCTAAGCACTGAACCCAAACAGGGCCCTTCCTTGCACTCGTGCATTGGAACAGGGGGTTTGTCCCCTCAGCACTCTGTGAAATCCCCTTCTCCAGATTTGCACAGACCTTGGGCTTCCTCACAGGCAAACCCTAAGTGCTTGGTGCCCTTTATTTGTGGTGCTGTCTCTCCCTCAGCCCAGAGCCCTGGCTGGGAAGAAAGAGAAGAGCTGCTTCTCACTTCTGGCTAACTTCCCCTGGCTGCACATCTGCACTGCACTTCTGCCCCCCATCCCCGTGGGACCCCATCACAGTCCCTTGGCAGGTGAACAGAGACAATTTAGTTACAAGTAAAGTCCATCTGTGCTCTAGATTTCTTAACACAAAACAAACACTCACTAAACGTGACACTCATGCTTAAGAAAATAACACACTCAAACTGAGAAGGACAAAAGGATTAAAACCTGTGCACACATCAGTCTGAGGAACACCTTAAATGGTGGAAAGAGACACCAGAGTGTTGCATTAGTTTCTGGGATACATGTATGAAATAGTGACTGGCAGTAGGATTATGAATATACTGGTTCTGATAACAATGTAAGAGCTGTAGAGTAAAATATAATCTATGAGTAAAAAGATATTGCACTAGAGATGGGCCCAAGCTGTGGCATGTGTTCCTTCGTGGGGGGGGCTCAGTTTGGGTCCACCTCTAAACACAAAAACACACCCAAACAAAAATAGTGATCATCAAAAGAGAAAACCCATTGGGACCAGTTTCCTTCAGAGTCTCACCGGAGAAATTATGGCTACAAAACTGATGAGCCCAGAACAGCCAAACATTTCTCCTGGCCCTCACCTGCCAGCCCATGCAGGGACTGAAATGTTGGCAGCAGGGAGGGAGGGAGTGTGGGGCTGGATCTGTCATTCCCAGCTCTGCCAAGCCCTCTCTTTGAGGGATGCTTAGCAAAACATGTTGGCTTTGTCCAGCTGTCAGCTTGTCCATGGCTGAGAAGGTCTGGTCACTGCAACTTGCTAAAGGTGCTGTGAAAGGTTGAGTGAGGACAGGAAAATACCACAAAGTGCAAGACTCAGCCCTTAAAATCACGGGGCCAAGGGCAAGTGTTTGGTCATATTCCTCTGGAGTGCAGAATGGTACCATTTTAAAAGGAGTCTGGTGTACCTACTTTAAGAAGGAATAGGGAGGTGGGGGTGGCATCCCATCAGCAGCCAGAACAGATTTTGATGCAAATAATAATTGCAGTAAATCTACAAACGTGACAAAATGCAATAGGCATTCAAATGTAGCCCAGCTAATAGGACAGGATACCTGAGCTCTCCCAGCAGGGAGATCTCCCCTTTCAGGACTGTGGAAACTATTTGATAGTGGGAAATTAGTAATTTGATTAGCAATTAAATCAGTACAAGATGAAGTTTAGAACAAGGTTTTTGAAATAAGCAAACGGCCAAAGGGAAAGTGAGAACGTGTTAATCTTTGGGCTGCATGGAGGTAGTAAAAGTAGCTCTCTCAGATTGTTCTTGTTGCTAGAAGTGTCTAATATTTTTATTAGTCAGTCCAGCCCAAAAATAACAGTTTGTTAACAAAATTTGCTGATGACCCAATGTCTGGAACAGCAGGGAGTAGCTTGGTTAGAAATGCTGGACGTGTAGAAAGACGTAGGTGCCTAGATTGGTCAGAAGATGACTCCAAGCTCTCAGTATGGTGTGGCTGGGAAAAAGCCGCTATTATCCAAAGCTGCACCAGGCAAATTGAGACCAGCACAGACCAGAACTATTAATGCCCTGTGTGAGGTCTAGGTTTGACCTCATCTGGAGTACTGGGTACTTCTGGTCACCTTTGATAGAGAAGAGTGAATTAAAAATGGAGCTGGTGCAGACAGGGGCAATTAGGATAATCTGATGTGCCATCCTACGGGCTCAAGTTGCAGTGACACAGATCCTACCAAGCACCTTACATGTTAAAAAAAAAAAAAAATCAAGTGATCTGACCCAAAGGACCTCATAAATTACTGCTTCTTTTCAGCGAGGATCGTTTAATGAACTGTGGCCACAGGAGATGGCTCCTTCATTACAAGCAGGAAGAACAGAGGATGGAAAAACAGTTGTCATTCACAGTGTGTTTCCTATGGATGGTGGGGAATCTGACCACATAGGCTGAAAATATCCTCTGCTGGCTGCCAATAAAAGTGCTATTTCTTATGTTCACATTTTACCAAGGACATCAGCCCACACAACACCTACTCCTTTAGCCACATAAATGGCAGCACTGGAATGGTAGAAAACTTAAAACAGAAGCTGTTTCGCTGGGGATTTCTGGCAGAAGTTCTATATTTTGAAGAAAAAAAAATTCTCAGTGACTCTGAGGTGGCAGAAGCCCAGCAAGAGGCTGATTTGAATTTCTGATTTTGTAAACCTGCCTATGCAGTTCCTGTAGGATGCACAGAGAGATGTGCATGAGTAGGGCAATGAAGAGTTAATGGGAGCAGGGGACATGCAGTGAACAGAGCTCTGTGTGAAGTGAAACTCATTTCAGAGAAAAATCTGCGGTTTTCTGTGGTGTCAGACCTGTGGTTTTGGGGGTCCAGGTTTCATCTCTGCAGAGATGGGGTTCACAACTGATTTCCAAAGCCTGGTGTTCCTCCTGCTTTGATTCTGCTCATTCAAGAGCCAGAAGAGAGCACAAGAAGCCCCTGACCCACCTGTGAGGAGTGGGAAGGGAGGTGAGAACAGGGGGAAGGTCTGGGCCTGTTTAGTTTTCAAAACACTCTCCAAGTGAGAGGAATCCTGATTCCTCTTGCCCTTCTTGGTTCCCTGTGACACTTCACAGCCCTGGCAGGCTAAAGTGGCTCTGCAGAGCCCAGAAGGTGGCAGGGTGTGAGATACAGTTCAGCTGGGACCAAGGAGCTTCCCAGCCTCTCTCCCTCTCTTTCTTTGGAGCTACACCTGGGGTGGTGTTCTGGGATCCTTATTTCTTCCCATAATCTTGCTGTGACTCAGGAGGGAACAGTGAGCCCTCCCATCCTCAGAAAGGGTGTTTAGGTGAACAGTTTATCAAAGGTGAGCCTTTGCTTCCCAAAGAAAAGGCACAAGGATTCTGCAGCTGGCGTGGTTATACAATTTCCCAGCAGATGAGCTGAGTGTAGTGGCAGTAGATTAATGAATAACCATATTGATTCTTTACACTGGCCCTGGCTAGTGGATTAATATATTTGTTCCCTTTAAATCTTCAATGGAGAATAATTAGCTTAGTGTCCACACAGACGACACGAACAACAGTGACTGCCCTCTTTGCTTCTCTAACCAAGTCATTGTGAGGGCATTTGGAGCTCCTGGCATGCCCTTGGGGCTCCTGGTGCCATGCTGGGCACAGAAGGGTGTGACAGCCTCCAGGTGGCTGCAGAGCTGTGCCCCAGATTGTGAACACCTGTAGTGCTTGTGATGCTCTATCCACCACAGAAGTGCTGTCAAGAGAGGACAATGGTAATTCCATACCTCCCAGACACTGGGCTGGCCTCTTCAGGACTTGACTGTCCTTGGAGGAGAATCCAATGTATTCCTGACCTCCAGCAGCTGAAGGTTGGTGTTGCAGGTTCTCTACATCTCAGCAAGGAGCTCCAGGTGGATTATCTGTCCCAGTGGCATTTCACAGAACCACGGTGTGGCTGAGACCATCAGAGAAGTGCTGGTGCAGAGGAGATGAGATTCCTTGCCATGGAGGAGGAAGAGGCTGGAATATCATCCTGGCAATGCAGAAAGTGGCATCTCGTGGAGATCCAACCCACGTCTTCCACTTGAAAGGATGTTGGTCTGTGAGCTGTCTCCCTCCTGCAGTGGTTTGCTCACTGAGGAGGATGTGGCAGTGATCTAGAGGGTTTCTGGCACTGAGCCACCTCTTTTTAAGGAAAAAGGGGATGGCAATGGGGAAAAGTCTTTCATTCCCCACCCAGCACCGGGAGACAGGAGGGAAGGAGGAATGCTGAGACAGGAGGGGATGTCCTGATGCACAAGTCCAAGCATGGCTCTCTGACATCTGGGTCAGCCCCTCAGCTGGCCTCTCCACAAGGAGATGCAAAGTCAGCCCAGCTCTGACTACAGGAAACTCTCCTCCACCTCTTGGTGTCCTGTGGTTGGCTCCTGGCAGCCTGGCTGTGGGTCAAATTCCTGCTCCTCGTCCTGCCGGAGGCCCAGAGGGCTGTCACAGGATATTGTGGATGATGTGTTGGCCTCATTCAGCACAGAGCTGAAGGGAGACAAGATGGAGAGAGAAATTAGTGTCTTGTCCCAGGTCTCCTGGTGGGAGAGGATTCCCAGAAACTGAGAAGCATGTTCAATTCCCAGCAGCCCCACTCTATCTGAGTGGCTCTCCACCATGGAATAGACCATACCAGGTGGATCTATTCAGCCTTCATACACAACACACAGCTGGCCGGGTTCTACAGAATGTGGTTCCCTGTGTGCTCTCCTTCCTGTCAGTGGGGTTGCTTGTCCTCAGCTGTGCTGGCTGATGTGCAGGGATGTGACATTGTGCCCTATCTTAACTCATGTCCCAGCTCCTCTGGTTCATCTCCATCCCCGTGGGCTCATGCAGGTCACAGCACCTCAGATGGGGTGATGGGGAGACACTGCCCTCCTTCTCTCCCAGTATATCCACCCCTAGTCTGTGCCTCAACAGAGCATCCCCATTTTCTCTTGAGGTCCCAGTTCAGATTTGGACAGCTGGGGGAAACACTCAGAAGCAATGTTTTTACCTGGCCCGGCTGATGGAGGCCTCCTGAGGGAGGTCACAGTTTGCCTCAGGTTTGGGGTCAGGAAGAGGGATGATGTAGTCATTCTCGCCCCCGTTCTGGTGCACGGCTGTGTAGAGGATGCTGCTGCTGGGGGAGCTGGCAGCAAGGCGGGCGTTGTTCAGCACAGGGATTGTGGGTCTGGTGCGCACAACAGCGGGGTGGTCGCTCTTCATGAACTCCTCATCCACCTGCTGGTACCTCTGCTCTCACAGGGCAGGTTACCAAAGAAAGGGAAAGGTCTTGTGAGTGGGGAGAATGCACTTGTGTTGTGTTTCCTTTTCCTGCCTGCCAGGGCTCTCCTAGAGGGGCTGGCATCTTCTAGCTGGGTTCAGCTGCCCTTACTCCAAAAAAGACAGGCCATGAACCTTTCCTAAGGGAGAGATCAGTGGCACAACTCACAGCCCCAGAATACCAAACAGATGAAGGCAGGATTTTGATCTCCTGCCAGTTCTGATTTCCACAGTTGCTGAGCTGCCTGTCTGGCGATGCAGTTGTCTGGGCAATGTTCTTGGGATGCCCAAACCACCTTCACTGGCTGCTCCAACTAATGCAGCCTTGGTCACAGCAAAACCCTCTGGCACTGCAGCACTGAACACTGGTCTCCAAAGCCTGACTGAGGGCCCTCACCAAGGCACTGACCCTCTTTTGTCCCTCCAGCACAGTGCCCTTTGGACACACCTTTCTGTAGCAATCCACCAGGAGGTTTCCCATAAGCACCACCAGCTGTGAGAAGGATGGCCTGATCTCAAACTTCTCCTCCCAGCACTTCTGCATGATGTTGTAGCTGCCAAGATGGAAGGGAGAGCACTGAGTTAGCAGGTGAGGAAATGCTTTTGCTTCAGGTAGAAATGCTTCTGCAGTGCGCAGAGCACATCCAGGGCAAACACAGGCTGACAGCACTTACATTTCATCAGAGGCATGGGTGGGTTTGGACATCCGATAGCCACGTTTGATGGCGTTGTAGAACTGTTCATTCATAGGCAGCTCAGGGTATGGAGTCCCTCCTGGGGGTAAAGGGAGAGCGGGAATTAGGCTGGAGGATTACCTGCCACCCTCCAGCCAACAAGGATTTCTTATTTCTTTACCTTTCCTGTTTCATTTCACTTCCAAATGCAACGTGAGCATGGGGAAAAAGGAGACAGGGAATGAAGTGCTACTCTTATTGGTAAAGTAGGGACTTGGGGGTTAGAAATGCATTTTTATTGTTTTTGAAGGGATCCTGCTAACATGTTATCAGAACCACAGACACCACCATGATGTCCAGGGCACTTACCTAGAGTGAATATCTCCCAAAGAAGAATCCCAAAAGACCATACATCACTCAGGGTGGTGTAGAGGTTGTTGAAGATGCTCTCTGGAGCCATCCACTTAAGGGGCAAGAAGGTCTAAGAGAGAATCAAAAATGAAACAAGAAGAGAGTCAGCTGTACCCACAGCACTTGTTTCAACAGATAAGAGCCTGACACCCAAATTACAAGCAAAGATCTTTCAGATCTGCCTGTGAGTCCAACACATCTGTTGACATCTGCTATCAGTCGGTTCTGGGAGGGACCAGTTGCCTCTTTCATTGTGCAGAACAGACCCAGCAGGCAGGAGGAAAGAATGGATGTGCTGTATCCATTCCCATCACAGCGTGCCATGATGAATGCACACATGTCACAGTGTGTGTTCTCTGTTCCCCAGCTCTTGAGGAGGCCACTGACTTGCACAACCTGACCAAAGACTCCTGAAGAAAGTCCAGGCCTATCTGACTTTGGAAACCTGACACCAGGCTGGAGGGGGCTAAGGGATGACCAGAAAAGAGCCAAAGGATACATCCAGCTTTTCTGTTCTCAATCATGCAGAGTAATAAAAAAGAAAGCCTCACTTGACCAGCTTGTAGGCAGCACTGGCTGTGCTGCTCCTGGGATTTGCTTGCACAATGAATACCAAAATAATCTCCAGGAAGGATTGCAAAGGGGCTCAGTTTCATTTCCCATTTTGGACAGGAAACCAGCTATGTCAAGGCTGGACTGAAAACCCCAAACCCTCTGAGGGAGGGTCCCCCAGACCAAGCTCTGAGTACCTGTTTGACAGCACATGGGAGAAAGCATGAGAGAAGTAGTTTGTAGATTAGCTAAAGATTGGGGTTTAAGGCACCTGTCTCTTCTCAGCTCCCCCAGCCTCAGTTTGCCTGGGAATTACATGGCCTGCTTTGCTTGGGATTGGAGATTCACAAATGCCTCAGGGCTGGAGTGGATAGGTTGTTGTTGAAATCACAGGGAAATTCTTTCTGGCAAAGCTCAATTACAGCCTTATCCTCTCCTGCCTCGAAAGATTGGAGACATCTCTCTGCAAAGTAGCTGCTTGCAAGAAGACACTTCTTCTTAACTTGTGGTCTAGTGGTTAGAGCAGAATCCTGTGAATCTCTTCCCAGAGTGGTCAGTGAGTCACTACAGCCCTACAAAGCTGTCTAACCTTGTCCTCCTCCTCCCTGAAGCTCAGGACCACACTCAGTGCTGGCAGGATGCAGCACTGCTGCCATGATCAGGACAGTTTACAGGGGACAATCCTGAGTTCTGCTACTGCTCAAATTCTTCTGTAAAGAGCCAGGAGATGTGGGCATGCAATTCTGCTACTTCACAGTGTACAGAGCAAAGAAAGTGAAGGATGGGTGGCTGTAGACTTCATCTCCTGGGAGTCCTGTCACTACCTCTGGGCACACTGATGGACACACAGGGGGCTCCGTAGGGGAGTGCCAGGCCCAGAGCCCTGGGAAGAAGGAGCTTGCAAGGCTCCTGGTACTCACACTGCCTTTGGAGATGTAGTTGGAATCCCTCATGATGTCCCTCGCCAGGCCAAAGTCACAGATCTTCACCAGCTTCCCCTCACAGATGAGGACATTCCTGGCAGCCAGGTCACGGTGCACACACTGTAGGGGGGACACAGAGCACTGTCACTGTGAGAGGCCTTCACACAGCTGAGAACACAGCCCAGCTCCAGCACTAGCCCATTCCTGGGGCTGTAGGGACAGGAGTCACCTCATTTCAGGTGTCTCCTTCACCTCTAGGGACAATCATGGCTCGACCACTAGCAGAGCTACCACATTTTTGCTGTTTGCCTGGACTGCTCCTCTGTAACAACAACAGCCACATGGATCCAGCAGGGGGAATGTGAACAACCCAGCAGAGAGGGAATTGCCAAGGCTGGACCAAGCAAGGGGACTTGGTGGGCTGGAAGGAGGGGATGTCTCCATCTCTGTTTGGACAATCCAACCCAGCAGCCTGAAGACATCAGAGTTACACCAGCCTGGCTTGTGTCTCCTAGTTTGCCAGCGTGTTGGATGTTTTCTGTATGAATAGCCCTGACATTTGCTGTGGGAGCACTGACCATGCACTTTTGGGGATCAGACTGTCTGTCTGGGGGTAGAGAGCCAGGAATTTCTCTCTGCATTGATGCCATTGATGCCTTCTGTTAGCTCTGCCCTGTGTGATGCTTCACACAATCCAGCTATATTACTGCCTGCCCTGGGCTAAGCCAGACTTTAGGAAATCCCAGAGCCTAGTCCTCCATGGTGGCTTAATTTCCACTAAACAAGCACTATCTGATGAGTCCTGGGGTGCTCGGAGCATGCAGTGCAATAAGGGTGTCTAGGAAGAGTAGTTGCTCTGCTGCAGAGTGCCTTGTTCTTTAGCTCCCTGTACAGTGTTTGGTCATCCCAGTAAACAGGGATGATATAATGCCACAGCTGTGCTGAACACGGCTCAGGAGGAGCACAGAGTCAGAGAATTTGAAGTCTGAAGTTCAGTGCGAGCCAGGGTTAGCTGTCACATGCAAATACAGTCATGCTGATCTCCAGGACTGTGTTTCCAAAGGGAAGTGGTCAGCATTTCTTCAATTGCATGGTCACTTATCCTGCGAGGAGTTTGGCACGGACAGAGGGAGAGTGGGAGGAAGCTGACCACAGGACATGGCAGAAAACTCACTGCTGGCCACCAGCACTACAGACTCCACAGACCAGCCAGCATACGTACATTTTTGGAAGCCAGGAACTCCATCCCATTGGCCACCTGGAAGCTGAAGCCCACCAAGTCCATGTAGCTGAGGAGTGGAGACTCATTTATCAATGTCACCCGGTCTGTCCTTTCAGGAGCTGGAGGGCAAGCAGAGATGGATGTTGGTGTTACCCAGCACACTGGTGAGCCTCCCACCAGTGGAAGGACACACTGGGGAATTCTCTGCCTCCAGCAACAAAGGGACAGAGCCAGGAGCTCTCATTGTAAAGACATCTACCACTGCTGCTGGATGAGTCCCAAAAGTGACCTTTGCAAGCAAAGGCATCCAGCACCTCAAGTACAAGCACCTCTCCCTCCCACCGTGGCCAAGCTGTTACCTGATGGGGAGTAGCTGTCCAGCTCATAGGGGGTGCCATAGTTAGAGGACTCAATGTCAGCATACTTGACTTCACCCTTCATGTCAGACATGGGCACATAGTCCAGGGAGTCGTCCTTGCTCATGTCCATGTAGCCCCCGTCACTCTCGACAGACACAGAGAGGTGGCTGTGGGGGGAAGTGAAGAGGTTGTTCACATCCAGAGGAGAGGAGGACACATGAGGGTTGGGGGCAATGACTTGTGAGTCTGAAATTCCCAAACCCTCAGCCCCAGCACTGAAATGTCTCACACAGCTGGGAAAGAAGCTTTGCATCAAGGATGAAGTGGTGTGCAAATGGCATAGTGCTTAGGAAGATCTCAGCTGCCTTCAGGCAGAAAGGGTGGGGGGAGCTGTAACACTGCTCTATTTTACTATTGTTTTGGTGTGTTGGAAGGAAATGCTGCTTTCTAACTTCCCAGGGGACCATTTCTCTGTGTTGCTGCGCCTGCATCCCTCACAGCTGGCAACCAGATAAAGGATCGTTTCCCTTTCCCTGTGGCACCTCTTGGGCCATTACCCTCCTTGTAGCACTTCTCCCTTAGACTCGGTAGCAACTCAACCTGCCCTGGAAATGCAGGGCTGATATCTCCAGTGGTTAAGACATGCTGGAAAACCCTGTGTCTCTGTACTCAGTGCATGGCTATGGTTATGAAAATAAGGTTAACGATGCCAGGAAATGCCCACAACTGGCATGGAGCAGCTGGCATGTGGGCTAGCAAACTCAGGCTCCAGGACACAGAGTTTGCTAACTCCTCGCTGTCAGGAGCTGCTTGGAGGTCACTGAGGTCACTGCTTGGCACATGGGCTGGTCTAACAAGGTAACAGAGGAGCCAGCTGTGTCCCAGTGCTGGGCCAGTGTTTATTTCACCGCTCTGGAGAAATGTAGGATCCTTCCTGGGAGTACCAGCCTCCCTCCCTGACTGGGCTAGGATGGGGCAGGCACCAGGGAGGAGGAGAGAGCCGCTTTCCCGGTACCTGTGCACATGATCCTCCTTGGGGGTGTTCCCGTAGAGCTCCGCCTCCCGCCGTGCCTTGTCCCCGTAGGACTGCAGGAAGGTGTGCTTGTTGCGGTGCAGGTAATCCACCAGGTCTCCGTAGCGGCAGTACTCAGTGATGATGTAGATGGGTCCTGGTGGGACAGAGCACCTGCATCAGCCCTGCCCTGCCCACTGTGGCCGTGAATTTCATTGCACAAGGATATTATCAGCCTAGGCAGAGCCAAAGGGAAAAGCCACCTTTCTGGCACTGAGCATATTCTGGCATTTGAGATTTGTGTTTGTGGAGGGAGGTGGGGGTTAACAGACACGTCTTCCCAGTTTCAGTCAGGTTGGAAGAAAGGTGTTCAGAGTCCCACAAGGCTTTCTTAGAAGGTTGAATCATTTGGAACCAGAAAACAGGAATTATTCTATCTGCCCAAGCACAGCCCAGGGAAGCAGAGAGAGGGTGCTCAGGGCTCATCTACCTCCTTTGGTGCAGGCTCCCAGCAAGTTGACGATGTTGAGGTGAGGTCCCAGGTGGCTCATGATCTTCAGCTCAGACATGAGGGCTTGCTTCTCACTACTGCGGGCTGTGGCTGTTGGGGAGAGCCAGTGTGAGCAGCAGGGTGAGGAGGGGAGAGGGTGGCACTGACTGGTCCTGTGGCTTTAGGGTGGGGAGAGGGGGAGAACTCACACTTGAGCATTTTGACTGCCACTTTCATGGTGGACCGTGAATGGCTCAGGCCATGGGCTGTTGCCTCCACCACACGACCAAAGGCACCGGAGCCGAGAGTGCGTCCTGCAAAGAAACAGCCGGGAGGCAAAGTTGGCAATGCTCTAGAGGAGAAGTGAGGAGGAGCCTGGAAAACACAGGCTGCTTGTCTGAAACCATACCAGCCTTGCTGCAGAAATTCTGGTGGACATGGACATGGCCATGGCCATGAGCTGTGATGTTTGGGGTTGGGGCTGGTTTCCAGAACTGCCAGCTACAAGGTGGGACAGCCAGGAATAACACAGAGCTTAATGCCAAAGGGGGCAGCTGGCCCCTCACCATGGTCCTAGATGATCCCCCTGTTCTAGGACCACATCGCCAGGGTATCAGTGTCTGTTCTGAGTTGGTCTCTTTTGGAGATCTCAACCCAAAACTTATCATCCCCAAACAACCAGGACCTCAGGAATCTATCAGCAGGACCTGCAGAGTCTTTACCTAACACCAGCTTGTCCCTGGGCACCTCCCAGGTGGAGTCGTAAGGGAGCTGCATGGGGTCCACGTAGATGTACTCGTGCCCATCAGAGCTTACTGACTCAATCACCTTCCAGCGGATTTCATAACGAGGTTTCTGGAAGAGGGAGCAGAGGGAAAAGAGACATCTGAGAGGCTGGGAGTCAGAGTCGGTGTAGGGAATGTGTCCAGACTTTGTTTGGGAGCCTTTGGTCCCTACAGCCATTGTATCATTCCCCATCTACCCCAGTGATGCCAGGGGCATGAAGGAACTGATGGAGGCCCATAGATCCTGATGCAGCTGGAACATCATCAGGCCCAGCCACCCTAACCCTGGGGTACCTCTGTGTCAGCCTGGGAACACTCTCCTCTTTTACCTTCTGCCACAGCACGATCAGGATGATCAGGGAGATCACAGTGAGGACCAGCAAGGCCAGGATGACAGAAATGATGAGCACCTTGAATGGCAAGGCTACAAAGATAACAGGGACAGCAGTCAGACTTCTCCATCCCTGCATGGCCTGAGCACCCAGGGAAAGGAGGTGAGAGCAGTGCTGAGAGGTCCCCACACACTCCTCCTGCAGATATTGACCCTGAGCTGTTCTCTGGGTAGGGACAGTCTCCTGGGCAGAATTTCCCAGCACTTGCAGAGCCAGCCCCCCAGGGATGACAGGGTGATGGGTTATTATTGGTTTCTGCCTCAGGAGAAGCTTGGCCATGGGAGGGTGAAAAGATCTAGAGGGGCTGTTTGGCTTGGGGGAGAGCTGGCAGCCCTGGGCCTGGGTTTAGACCATCCTTCCTCATATTTGGGATGTTCAGCATGTGGATGTTCAAGTCCGTGGCACCATCTAGTGACCCATGGGCTAACAACAAGACACTGGGGACCTGCTCAGGCACTCTTGTCTTGCCTCCCTGGAGAGATGACCCTGCCGGTACTGGGAAGAGCATATCCATGGCCATTGGACATAAGGGCTTCAGACTGCAACTGGAACAATCTTTTCTGTGCAACCCAAAGGAAGCCTCATTTGGGGCAGCAGCACCCAGGTTTCCAGGCTGGAGACACAGAAATCTCCCCACTACTGGCTCAAAACTTGTCTCAGCCCTCACCGTGTGGGACCAGAGTGATGTCCTGGGAGTCGGTGCCCAGGAAGTTGTGCACGGTGCACCTGAGGAGCAGGGGCTCGTGCACTGTGTGCAGCTGCAGGGTGCTGTTGACGCGGTACAGCTGCCGCTCCGCGTGGTACGAGGCGTTGGTCTGCACGCCAATCTCAGCTGACTCGTTCCCCAGCAGCCTGGTGGGCTGTCCCTTGGTGCTGCACCTGGTCCAGAGAGGATAAAGGCACCTGAGAGGCAGCAGGGACCACACGCCACCATGGGATTCCCAGGCGTGTGTGCCAGCAGAAGACAATTAAATAAAAACCTCTAACAAATAAAAGTCCAGCTGTTCTCGTGGCCTCCATCCCTCCACTTACCATTTGATGTCGCTGCAAGTAGACCAGCTGATCTCTGGCTGGGGCATGCCTTCAGCAGAGCATGTTACAGTCTGCTCCCCACTGCTGGCACTGCTGTTCTCCTTGAGATCCACCACTTTAGCTGGCACTGACACCAAAAGACAGTGATGGGAATTAATCTTTCTTTCTGACTGCAGGATGGAAGGGGAACATGATTCCTCTGGGCAATGTGAGTCTACTGTATTCCTACTATGTCTAGGAATGAGGTAGGACTTATCATGTCCATTGGGTTTTATTTTTGAAAGGGAACAGCAAAAAGAGTAAGGTTTGAGAGGGTTATCGAGGAAATCTTCCCCCGTGTAGCTTGACTGGAGAGCAGGGTGAGCATGGGGGAAAGTCCTGGGCATCACAGCTGCACAATCATCTCTACATCTACCACCTTGGGCCAAGTTGATGGTGTCTGTGCTGCCTCCCTGTCCCCCTTGCTCTGGGGCCAAGTGTGATTTATTTCACCCAAGTTGTTTCTTGCTTGAATGCTCTTTCTTTAAGCAAGAGCACTCTGGAGCAGTGGCCATAGGAATAAGGGCTTCATTCTGAGGGTTCTGCAGCAAAGGAGCCAGTCCTTGAGGCCGCTCCCGCTCCCCTCAGCCATCTGTGTGCATGCCCATCCTCACCATTTATCTGCAGATGGAAGGAGAGCTCCTGTTCATCATCCTCATGGGAAGCCCGAATGGTGTAAAATCCTCCTTCCTCCTGCTTCACCCGCACCAGCACCAGAGCTGTCTGGTACCTGGGGGAGACACAGTCCCAGAGTGATGGCTGTGGGAGGGTACCCAGAGACTGATAATGCTCGGTGGCAACCAGCTCCCACCCACCTGAGGAGCGCTTGAAATTCACTCACAGAAAACTATTCAATCCACCAACTGTGTCCAGCCAGCAGTTTGGAGATTCCTTTGTGAATTCCCCCTCTCTGCACCCTGGTGAGGAATGATGGGCCCGTACCTGGTTTCTGACAGGTTCCTGCTGGTGATGGTGAACTTGCTGCTGCTCTCCATGGTCAATATCTTGTTGTCCTTCAGCCACACAATGTTGGGTTGGGGATAAGCCTCCACCTCCACCTGGATAGTGTGGCTCTTGTGGACCTCAGCATACACTGTGCTGGGCAGGTGGGTGTGGAATTGCACAAATCCATGCTCTGAGGCAAGAGGAAGAGGGGGGTCAGAGAGGTGAACAACACTCTCCCTGGCCCTTTGGATAAACATGGATCTGGAACAAAATTCTCTGAACACCCAGAAATTGTGGGGCAGTTCCAGATCCATCCCTCAAGACCACAGGCTTGTGTCTGAGGGGACTGTGGATACAGAGCCACATTGCAGCAGAGGAGCTCACAGGGCAGAAGCATGTGGCTGTTATCTTGTGGAGATAATGGAGACAGGGCAGTTTCCCTCAAATTAAATGAAAGAAGGTCATATGCAGAAGGAAGACATGTCTTCACATCACCTTGGTACTGCACAGTGCAGAGGAGCCCTTACCAATACCCTCAAGAGTCTTAAGGGGTCACAAAAGTCATGAAGGGAAATTTGGGATGTTTTGAAGACAAGAAGTGGGCAGGGGTGACATGGGGTGAGGTTTGGCTCGTTGTCATGGCTACTAAGAGCAGAAGAGAGGAGGGGAGAAAGCTGGAGGCTGTGAGAGAGGAGAGAAGTCACTCTGGGACATCCTTCCTGGACACCCACACAGTTTGCTGGCTCTGGGGGTGTGGGCACAAACGCACCGATCACTTGGACAGTGATGTTCTTCCTGTCTGTTTTCTCATGGTAGCCCTCGGAGACATTGCAGACATAGGTCCCACTGTCCTCCAGCTCTGCATTCTGGATGATGAGGATGGAGCGGATCTCATGAGAGGATCCAGGCAGGAAGTCAGTCACTGGCTCCACAGCTTTCCCTGCCTGCAAAATGGGGACAGGAGATACGGTCTGAGGAGCCAAAAACATGTTCTGCCACTGGGCTCACAGGGAGAGAGGAGCAAGTGGTAAAGGACCCTAGTCTGTCTGCCACAGGACAGGGAACATGCACCAATCAGAGACTTCTGAGACAGACAGACTTAATCCAAGCATAGCCCCATCAAACCTCCCTGTGCGGCAGCAGCAGCAGCAGCAGCATCCCATAACTTCTGGCATGGGATATTGATGAGTGATTGCTATGGCACATCTGGGCAGAGGCTGGAGCCGCTGCCCAGGGCCTGTGGGTGTGGAACACTCACCTGCTTGCGGGGATAATCCCAGTTGAAGTTGACCAGCTCATTTCCACTCACAGTGCACATCACGGTGACATTTTCTCCCTGGCGCACCATGGTCTGCACTGCGCTGATGGAGATGTTCACAGATGACACTGTGGGAAAGGTGGAAAAAAGGAATGAATTATGAAGGGATAAGTTGGCACCAGTCCATTTACACTCGGTGGACTGGTCCACTGGAAATTGTCTTCCCTAAGGGATGGAGCTGACTTGTAGGAAAAACCCATTCTGTAATGGACTAAATCCAGCCTCCAAATTGATTGTCACTGAGGAGACGGGAGGAGTTTTGGTGTCTCCTGCCACTGGCCTGAAGAAACAGCTACAGCAGGTGCAAAGGTGTGCTAGGACAATGTCAGCTCACCCTGGATCCTGTAGATGTAGAAAGTATCTGAATCCATCTCCTGGTCATCCACATATGTCCGACAGAAATAGGTCTTATCCTCAAAGAAGCCTTTAAATCCCTGTTGTGGATCATACGTAGCTGGGATGGGGTTCTCCACCTTCCTCTCATAGAGGGTGACCTGCATCTGTGGGTTGGTCACACGGCATGGGATGACAACCTCTGTGTAGCCCGTGGTGAAGATGAAGATCTCTTCAGAGGTGACTGCAGGGAGGAAAACCAGGGAAGGATCTGTGGGAGAGAGGGAACATTGCTTAGAGAAAACTGCTTGGAAGCTTAACCAGGGCTCCACCACAGGGCCCTGACTCAATGTTAGTGGGATGCTCCTTCCTATACTTCCCTTGGAAAAGTAGAGTTGCGTATCCTGTGCTTGTCAAATGTCCCCTGGGAGGGTGAGAGAGACCCAGCACCACTGAGCACCACTGCTCCCCCACCACTTGTCCCAGCACACCACACTCTCCATGAGCTGGCACACCAGAGATATGCCACAGCCAGAGAGACTTGCCATGAGGGCTCTGTGCTATTGGAGAAGGGACCTGGGGAGGCCAAGTGCTTGGAGACAGAACAACAAGTCAAAGCCTTCTTTTTCCTGGTTGCTAAACTCCATGGAAACCCACAGGCAAGGATGTGCTGTCCCCTACCTGGAACGTAGATGTACAGGGCTCTCCTCTCTGCTGGCTCTGGAGCCTGCTCAGGGCTGTAGGTGCACGTGTACTCCCCGGTGTGGTGGCCTGTGACATTCCTGAGGGTGAGGTTGCTGACAAAGACACCGTCCCTGTGCTCCAGCGAGGCAGTGAGGGGCTGCCCCTCCCGTTCCCAGACCAGCTCTCTGTCCCCATAGCACAGGAGGGAGAAGGTGCTGTGGAGGCTGAGGACAAGCTCAGTGTCCCTGGGTTCGATGTGCAGCCTGCTGTCCCCAAACGTTACCTCTGGCAGACCTGAGAGAGGAGTGACATGAGACCAAACTGAATCTCTCCGAAATCCACAGAGAAGCACACCTCATGGCAATGTGTTTGCTTTGTAGTGTCAGCCTTTACACTGAAAAATAATTTTCCTGGGTTTCCTTCCCTAGTGTAATTACCACTGATAAATCCATGGTCTCCTCAAAAATCTCCTGCCAGTCCAGACCTTGGTGGGTCACCCTTCATTCCCTGTACCTCCTGCAATCCTTACTGGAGAGCAAATCAGACATCACAGGATTTAGCAGTGTTCAATGCAGCCCACGCTGTCTGTGGCAATATGGGGTGGAGAACCCCCAAGGAGGACAGCAGGCAATTCCCTGCTCTTCTGGCTGCCTGTCCACATGGACAATGTCAGACAGGACACAGACGAGGCTGAAACAATGTCAGTTTACAAGAAAGTGAAAAAGGAATGAAAGCAAAACCTTGCAGGAAATCCTTTGGAAGCAATAGAGCAGGCAAGGTCTTCCTGAATGGTTCCCCATGTCTCTCCCAGCTTCCTTGCTTCACCATCTGCCCAGATGTCCCAATAGGGCTGTGACATGCTCCCCTCTGGTGTCCCCACAGGTGGACAGGACAGACAGCTCCAGGGACTTGCAGCAATGCTGTGAACAGCCCAGGTGCAGCCAGGAGCCCTGGTGCCTTGCTGTGGGGGGTTGTTGGATATATGGGATGTGACCAAACCCCTCCTGCTGTGGGGTGTCCAGCTAATGTGGGTTCTTGGGTGTCTGCTAAGGAAGGTGTGAGCACACCTGGTACTGCTGCCTGTGGAAAGGTCTCCTTCTCCCACCGTGCTGTGCATCACCATGAAGCAGGTGGGGACTTCACATCCACCCCACCACAGGACGGAGTCAGTCCATAGATCTGAGGCACCAGCAGGGATAAACGTGCCTGGAGCATGCTGTGCACCCCAGGGCTTCCCCATGGCACTGCCCCTCTCCTCCCTCTCACGCTGCCCAGGGATCACACACCCCTGCCCAGCCACAGCACTCACCGGTGAGGATGAGGAACCAGAAACACGTCTGGAGCGTGGGGCACTGCATGCCAGGCTCTGGGCTGGGTGTCTGAAGCCTGTCAAGAGCAAAGCAATATGAGCACAGCACTCAGCAGAGGAGGGATCCCTTGGCTGTCCCGGGCAGGGGGCCCTGAGCTCCGCTTCTCCACCTCAGAAACCTTCCATCTCTCCAGTTTGCAGCCTTTCCCTGCTGGGGGAGTGGTGCTTCCCTCTCATGCTAGATCTGCAGTTTCAAAGACTTCTCCCACTGGTAAACAGGGATTTTACTGGAGGCTCCAGCAGTTGTGTCAACTTTTGCTCATCTCAGCTGGAAATTCCTCTCCCCCCTTGGCAGAGCCCTGCCTTCCTCCCTCCCTCCCTCTGCTTTCCACTTGCCTTTTTTCCTTAGTTTTTCTTCTCTCAGTCACAGTGAGATAAAACTTGCTAGAAAACAGATCCCCCTCCAACCCTCCCACATTGTTTGCTCTTTCCAATGAAATAAAAGAAGCCTTGTCGTGGCACTTGGTTGCTGGCTGGGGTTAAACCACAACAAGCCTGAAGAAATTCCACCAAAAAATGAGTTTCTTGTATTTAACTTTTAAATACATAAATTCAAGAGAATATCTAAGAGGTTTTTTTAGTCAAAAAAAAAAAAAAAAAAAAAAAAGAGCAAAACGAACACACTGACAGGAGGAACAGTAAGGGAAGAGGCTTTCTCTGTGCCTGGGCAAAGCCTGGGGGAAATGAGTTCACTGGGGGACTTGGGGATGCTCCTGCATGGAGCTGAACCTCACAGCTCAGCTATGCTGCAACCTGGGGCTGAGCTCCTGCCCTGCCAGCAGGCCACTTCCCAAGGCAGACCCCGAGGAGGAGCCCCCCGTGATGCTGGCAGGGCTCTGGGGGGCTCTTGCCAGGCTCAAGGGGGGCCAGTGGCAATCTGGACTTGCTGATCCGGCCCCAAGCCCCGTCTCTCACTGAGCTCCCTGCTGCCTCTGGCCCTGGAGCGGCCTCCCGGTCTGCTTGATGTTAAGGAGGAAATGGTTTTTAAATGACGTGCGCTTGTCAGATGTTTTTATTATTCTCTTGCTTTGGCTCAACAGAAGTCTGATCTACCACAAATCCTTCCAGGTCTCCAGCTTATTCAGCAGCATCCGTCTCACTCCTCCCGGAAAAAAATCTCTATAACTCTTTCTCTCTCTTCGTTTGCCAGAGGGGATAAGAGCACTTAAGGCAAGAGATGGGGGTGGGTAGGATGAAAGGACCGAGGTGAAATTCAGGCTGTAAATGAATGTGACCTCCCTGCACCCACCCTCAGAGCACCAAGCTGCAGGAGAGGGAAGGATGGACAACCTAATCTCTGTCCCCCAAGGCACCGCCATGAGAACAATTACCTTCGTTTCCCCATTCTCCTTTACAGAGGTGTGTGATTCATCCATTATTCAATGGTCAAGGTTGCAAGGACAACAGGGATCCTCTCCTTTCACCCCTCCCTGCCTGCATGCCAGGCTGTAATGACCACCACGGCCCCCCAGGTATCCGCCTGTAAGGGGCCAAGATCCTCCCGAGCTCCTGCCCAGCTTTTATCTGCCTGTCCAGCTCCGGGGCTGTCACTGTCAGCCCTGCTGCAGCCCACATCTTGCCTTACACAGACAGCTCCCTGACTGCAGCAGTGATCTCTGCAGGGTCAAACCCCTGTCCTGCCCGATCAGAGAGGCAGGCACGGCTTTGTGCCGGTGCTGGGCTGGCAGGGGTGCACGGAGAGCCCCACCGCCTCCGCCTGCCGCCTCCGGCCGCCCCCGCTGTGTTCATAGCTGCTTTTAATAAAGCTGCTGCTCTTGCAGAAAGGCATTTCTCTTGGAGATGCTTCCCGAGCAGAGTGGGAGGGTGGCAACGTCTCGCAAAGAGTGGTGACCTCTCCCTTGTTTGTCTGCTCCGGCCGGGGCCAGAGGAGCGCTCAGAGACGCTGGCTGAGCTCTGCCCGTCCCGCGGGAGGCAGAGGGACGAGCCTTTCCCTCCTTCCCTGTCACGGGGACACGTGTGCTTGCACATGTGGGTGCGCACAGGCATCTCACAAGGGATGCAAATGCACCCAGCTGACTGCCAGCCCTGAGAGCACTTGTTTCCCCCCTCAATCGCGGCGTTTGTTCTAAGCAGGAATTGTGAGTGCCACTAAGAGTGCCAGACGAGGAGGAGCAATCCCACTCAGTGGCACAAAAGCAGGCACCCAGACGCTATCCCACACAGGGACCCAAACACAGGCACCTACACGATGCTCAGCTGCCTTGGGTGATCTCCTCTCACCCCTATGGGTTAGCAGGGTGCCACAGACCCCTCAGACTCCTACATCCTTCCCACAAGCCAGGACTCGAGTATTTTCAAGCCATCCAAGATCCTTTGCCTTCACCCATGCAGGCACAATCGTGGATGCCAGGGAGCTCCTGCAGCAATGCCACGTCCAGCACCCTTCACTCAGCCCTGCAGCTCTGTGGCAGCCTCCCACATTGCAGCCACCAAGGTGCTGTCCCGACTCTCCACCCCCATGTCCCACCCCTCACCATCCTTCCCTCCCCACCAGCCCTGGTACAGACCTTCCCTCTGCCCCTCTCCAGCTCCTCGATGTGAAGGCAAACCAGTCCCAGCCAGGCAGGGAAAGGAGCTTTTCTCTTGAGCCACACTGTTTATTATTCTAAAGGAGGAATTTGGCTGGGAGAGGAGACAGGAGGTCGGCTGGCTCGCAGGGCAGCCGCGCTGGCTGGGTGACACAGCCCCACACCACATTCAGCCCCACATGCCTGTGGGGTGGCTGTGCTGTCCAGGGCTCAGTTCCTGGGAGGGCTCAGGTCTCGGGGACCACTCTGGGGTTTGGCCAAGCAGGGGAGGCTGGTCCCCAACAGTTGGCACAGCCCTGCTCACCTCCACACTACACCCAGCGAGGCCAGAGCTGGGCACTGCTGCACTGAGAGTGTCTTGGGAGGGTTTGGAGTCCAAACAAGACACAGATATAGGCAACTGTCCCTGACTGGTGACACACAAACTGCATGTCCTTATCTCCCCTCTGTAATCACAGCAGCCTGGCAGAGCAGAGAGTGGTGTTTGCAGCAGAGGAGAGCTGAGCCAACCCTGGAGCTGCTGGCTTTCCCAGCTGGCAAAGGAAAGTGTCCCAGCGCTGGCTGAGGTCAGGCTCCTGTTTGAGCATCTCTAGCCTTGTGTCTTGCAGGGGGTTTCTGGGGGATGAATAAAAGGGGTCACCCCAACATCCCAGAGCAGCTGCAGCACTGATGGCCTGTGATCCCAGAGACAGGACACAGGCCAGGGGTCAAACAGCACGGCCAGGGCCACGGCTGCGCCAGGACCGGGATTCGAGTCTCATGATTCCATCTCATGACTGCACAGCTTTTCCAGAGCAGCCTGTTCCCATTCCTCCTGCATCCCAAATCTGATGACAGCTGAGCTTTCTCCTGCGCCTCCTCTCCCACTCCCTCGCGCGAGCGGCCGGGGGCTGATGCCTCTGCGGCTGATGAACTTGGACAGGAATTTCTGCAGCAGGAGCAAGGCAACGCCCAGGAGTTTGGATACAAGGAAGAGCTGTGTCCAGCCTCTGCTGGGGATGGTACCACCTTAAATTAGGGAGCCACCTCTACTACTCCTTGCACCTCAGAGTGCCTTGCTGAGCAGCTCAAGCATCACCAAACCTTCCTGGTTCATTAATGTTCCCCCACTCCAGACCTCTCTCTTGTGTAAGAATGCTAGCAAGCCTAAGATGCCTTTGCTAATGCTCAAAATATGCTGTGTGGGTTCAGTCTTCACTCTTCTTGGGTAACAAGGCAAGAATTTCCCCTGTCTTTGTTCTGTGTGCCATACCCTGAGCCCCCTTCCCTCTGCACTTGCTCCCTGTGTGTCTCCCAGCATCCTGGCAGAGAGCACACGGCAGCCACTGCTGGCACGGACACTGCACGGCACTGCCCATCCCCAGGCATGGATCATGTGGAACAGGGCCATTTCCAGCCCTGTAAACATCATAAACCATGGGAGAGGATGGGTTAGGAACACCAAGGATGTCCTCCCAGTCCGCTGCCCTCCTCCCAGCCCACCTAGACCATGTTTCTTGCCTCTCCACAACCAGTGCCCTATGCAGAATCAGTATGGGGGGCTGGGGGGGACCTGATCCCACAAGCACCCCCAGAGCTGTGGGAGCTGAGAACCAGCCTGCAGAGCTGCTGCACAGGGAAGAGGATGGCCCAGCATGCTGGGGAACGGGCCACAGCCACCTGACAGCCACCTTGGCAGGAGCTGTGCTCCCTACAGACCATTAGTCACCAGTACGGGAATGCACCGTTTGCTGGAAATCAGGGTGCATAGCCCCTGTCAGCAAATTCTATTTTGTATTTCCAGGGGCAGTTCCTGCACCCATTGCCCACGATGGTCTCCTCTCTGGCCGTGCTCTCCTTGCCCCCATCGCTGCTCCTGTGCTGTTGGGCAGAGGTGGTGGTTGCTGGTCCTGCCCACAAGGACATCCCATCTGACTGGGAAGGAGCTCTCACACAGCTGCCAATCCTTTCCCTTCCTCTGGATTGCTATTTCTAGCCCCTTTTCTTGCAGGGCTGTGCTTCCAGGCGCTCCCACAATGCTTGATGGCCCCACCGCCCTGCCAAGCAGGCAAGGGACATCTGGTGCAAATTAGCGGGAAGTCAAATATACTTTATTTCTTCTTTGTCTAAGCGCATCTGAGTCATTAAGTGAGATCATGGGTGCCCATATGCAATAGAAAACTCCCGGTATGGATCCCATGATCAATACTGCTCACAGCCAGGGAGCAAAGGCATTCCTGGCAGGGGGAGGGGGACACCATCCCCTGCTTTTGAAGGCAAAAAGCTCCCCGAGCAAAGGCTGGTGACCCCTGAAACCCAAACCTTGCTTGACCGGCAGTGAAACTCCTCGGCTTGTCCTGTTTTCCTCTGCCACTCTCCCTCTGGCTTCTGCAACTGCTTCTTTCCCACCCTTTAATCTAAATAAAACTGAGTGGTTGGTGGTTTTTTTTTTTTTGTTTTTTTTTTTTCCCTTGGCTGGAATTGTCCGGAGTTGCAACATCTCTCCTCTGGGGTCCCTTGGCTCCCATGACACCGTGTTTACTCACAGGCCAGATTATCATCACAGAGCCCTTTTTCTTTTTCCCAGCAAAAGGCTAGAATTAGGCAGGGCACACACATGGGGAGCTTGTCATCCCAAGGCCCATAAACGGCTGCTGATAAAACACAGAGGTAGGAAATCTGAAACCAGACTGAGGAGCAGCCAGGCTGGGCAGTCCCTGTGTCCCACAGACCATTCCTGCCCTAGGAAAAACACCTGGGGGCAAAACCTTCCTCACCTGGCCACCTCCCAGTGCCAAGGGGGCCCCCAAGCTCTACCCAGACACTGTGAGACAGGGGGACACTGAGAGCCTGGGTACCTGTTGGCAATGTGCTGGATCTGGGGGTGTTTCAGTCTGGGAGAGGTGAAGTTTTGCAAGCACAGGCAGTGTCATTAATACCAAAACCCTCTGAGTGGTTTTGTGAGAGCTCCTTGGCTGTGAAAATGTGACTAAAGCCACAGCCTTGGTATGGACTGAGCTCTCTAGGAGATGGGAAAAGCATGGGCAGATGCCACCTTGGGGATGAGCCAAGGGACAAGCCCAGGGACACTGTGCCCACAGGAGGGGACGGCTCTTCTGCTGACCTCTGCATTGGGAGCAGACCTGACATGACCAAAGCCCCTGCCCAGGACCCCAGACTCCGGTCCCCAGCCTCAGTGGCACCTGGAGAATGCTGTTGTGTGATCAGAAGGGTCCTGCAGTAGATGTCAGCACATGAGGTGGCACACCCAGCCTCCTCCAGGCCAGCCTGCCACAGGCTTTGACAGCATCCAACAGGAAGCTGAAAATGAGGACTGTGACCCTGAAGCAGGGGAGGGAGACTGCCAGGGGAGATGACAAGTCCACACTGAGCCCCAGCAGTGTGATTCAGCTGCCCTGGGGTCAGCCACGTGAGGAATGGGGTGGGGAGGCGAGCCCCATGCAGCCCTGCCTGACCGTGGCCATCCTCCCTCTTCGAGCAAGGGGGAACCTCAGTGTCCCCACACAGAACCCAGCAAATCCCCAGCCATGCTCTCCGCAGCACGTCGCTGTGAGGAGCCAGCACAGAGGGACGTGGGACCAGGGCGAGCCCTGCACTCTCACCCATATCCCCTCCTCTTTCCCCCTCTGTTTTAAGCCCATGGGAGACAGAGGAAGCGAGTGACCCACTTAGTGCAAGTTCAGAATAAAAAGAAACATCTGTTTGGCGAGGTGCCAGTGTTATAAATAATCCCCCAGCCCCGAGTGATGGTATTCATGGCCCTTTGGCTGCGCATGCTCCCCTGCTTCCGCTTTTGGAGGAAAGGCCAGACCCCGTGGGCTGCTCCCCGGAGCCTGCAAGCTTGGCCTGGACTGTGGGAAAACCCTGGGTGAGGACCAGGGTTCACCTGGGCCTGGGGAAGGAGGGAGGGGGTGTTGGGAGGAATGGCTGCCACGTGCCAGGCAATGCCCTGCTGTCCCTTGCTGCATCCCCTGCTTCTCACCCAGTCAAATCCTGCCCATCTCGGCCTCCCTGGGGCAGACAATGTGTGCCAGGGCCATGGTGGTGCTGGCACTGGTCTGGAGGCTGGCCAGCATTTTGGAGCACAGCTCTAAGTCTGGCATTGTGCATGTCTGGGGATGCTCTCACCGGGTGTGGGGAGAAGCCCTGTGCAGTTTTGGGGCTCACCCCTTGTAGTGCAATGACCCCCCTAGGGAGGCACAAATGTGCCCTTTGGGAGCATTTCAGCCCTTCCCAGTGCTCTTTTCCAATAGGATGCTTTAAAATATCCAACACAGCCCAGCCAGGGCCATCCCTGAAAAAGACAGTTTTGGGAGAACATACCATGCTGCTTCACAAGAATGTGAGCAATGTCAATTATGAACATGGATGCAAGGAACCAAACCAGGAGCCACACATCTCCCTGCATCCCACTGGCCCCTCCAACTGAGTAGCAAAGCCTTGGGGCTGGCTGAGTGACTCAGAGCTCTCCTACCCCTTCACCCCAAACTGGCATATTTAGGGGTCCCAGCCCCTGGGCGTGTCAGACTGAATGAGGCTTGCCTGCCTTGAGCAGAGTCCATCAGCATCTCTGCTGCTTCTCCCCACCACAGCAGAGAATGAGGGAAGCAGAGGAGATGGAACCAAGATCAGGGACTATCTTGGCTTCTCATCCCTTGTCCTGGCATCTCCAGGGCTTTCCTCACCCTTGTTCCATGGCTGCCAGAAAGCCATGTCTGCCTTCCCAAGGTGATTCTCTGCTGATGTCTGCACAGGGAGGAGAACAGTCCCCAGCAAGTCAGCACCTCCATCACCTGCTCACAGCCACTGCTCCAGGGTGGCTGCTCTGGTGGGGCTAGAGCTGGAGCCAAAGGTCCCAGCTGGCTCTAATTAACCACTAATAAGCTGCAAGGGGAGGGCAATGGAGGCAGGATGAGAAAAAAGAACCATCCTAAGTCCCAGTAGGATGCAGGGGCTTTGCAAAGCCCTAGGTGCAGGCAGAGTGTTGTGGTTTTACCAGTCCAACATCCCAGCAAAGGCTGAGCAACTTGATCCTCTTGTGTTCATTTCCCTGAGATCTGCAGAGGGGGAGATAATCTCCCTGGATGCATCAGCTCCTCTCAGCTGCCTCCGAGGGACCCAAGCTTAATTGCTTTGTTCTGGGGCTTTAGGCTCTCGTGGCTGGGATTAGGCACTCACCATCTCTGTGGTCAGGGCACCCTTTGCCCATCTGCAGGAACTGGAGAGGAGCCTGGCACTGTGGCCAGGGTGTGAAAGGATGGAGCCAGCCAGAGCTGGGTACAAAGGGCAGAGACTGCCTTCAGAGAGAGGTTTTTTGTTTGTCCCTGTTACTTCTGGATTTCTGAGAGGGAGCAAAATGCAACTTCTGGTGCAGCTCTTGGTGCTGTGAGCTGATTCTGCTCCCTTCTGCATAGGCTCATGTGTGTGTCAGGAAGACCAGGATGGTGGCACTTGGCACCAGGACTGCAGAGATGGATAATCTCCTCCTGCATGCTCTGCCCAGCAGCATAAGCCATTCTTGCCAACCTGCATGCAGGGCTCTTTATAACCTCTCCTCTCAGTCACAAACCAGAAATCAGCTCCCCTCTGCACCCGTGATCTGCAAACAGCCCCTACCCCCAAAGCCTGACAGAACCTCCAGAGGAGAAGCTGAGGCAGGACTTGGCACCAGCAGCTGCCAGCAACCCCTGCCCTCCCCCTGAGTGCAGCTTTTAAATGGGCACTGAGTCCTGTTCCTGAATCAGACCATATTCTCCCAAACAGCTCCCAGGCTGGAGAAGGAAACTTGGCAGCTGCCTGCAGGGAGAGAGGAGGGGACCCCTCTCGTGGTGCCTGCAGCGCCCAGCCCTGAGGAAAGCAGCGTTTCTGTTCTGCCACCATTGCTTGGCAAAGGCTGAAACCAAGGTGACTTCCAGTTTGGAAGAGGAGAATGAGCTTGCAGAGCACAGGGCTTGAAATGGTGAATTTTCTGCTGGCACCGGTTCAGACAAACCCACAAGCAAACATATTTTTTTGTATAAATAAGACAGTGTGTCTCGCCAGTTAAAGCAATTCAAACATGAATGTAGCAATTTAATTGGTGCCAATTGCTGGGTCTTGGTAGCATTAAGATTTCAGTCACAGACTCTTTTGCATGGTAGCTGGGCCGGAAGAGGGAAGGTAGAGGGCCTGGCAGGATGGGGCTGAGGAGCAGGATTGCCCATCTCCTGCTGCTTCAGGAGCATCACCCCTGTGCTGCCCTTGGGGACCTGGCAGCCAGCCCCCTTACACAGCAGGGAGAAGGTGCTCCATCTGTTTCCTGGTGGATTTCCAGGGTTTAGCAATCAGTGCAGTGTCCTGATATATCCCTGCATTCTCCAACTCTTCTCTGCTCCAGCTCCAGCACCCCACAGCGTCCTGCCAGCTCCATCACACACTGGCTCTTGCTGAGCCCAAGGAAGAGTGCAGGATGGGTGTTTGTGAATTCCTGGATGGATAAACAGGTGCCCCTGCAGATGGCCTGGAGAGGATGAGTCCATCCATGGGTGCAAGACAAACCCAACACCCTGCACCACCCTGGCTCTCCTGGCACCAGCCTTTCTGTGGGAGTTTTGTGAGCTCCCCGCTCCCTGCATAGTCTCCAACACCATGGTCCTCTGGTTCTGCAGGCTGGTGGTTGCCTGGGAAGGTTATACACACAGACCAGGGTATGCCACAGCCTGGTGTGCACCCAGGGATACTGGAAAAGCAGGGTGTGAGGGGCAGTACATCACTATACAGCTCCTGTTACCAGACTGGGGGACAATGGACCCATGGGACCCCCTTGCTCAGCACAGGACCCACCCCAGCGCCCCTCTGTGCATCCCCAGCACGTGTTGTGACAGCTGTGCCCCTGTCACAACTGGGTCTGCTCTGTGTTCCCCATGGTGCTGGAACGTGCTGCCCTTCAGGAGGAGGTGTCTCAGTGGCAGCAGAACAGGACAGAGGTGAGCTCAGCTTGGGAACCCTAATTAGGCAATGCGGGAAAGGAGGAGGGGCAACAACCACCCCTAAAACAAGCCTCGTTATGTCCAATTTGCCTGGTGGAGCGGAAGGAGCCTCCTGGAGCTGCTCCAGCCCCTCAGGAAACAATACCCAGTCTATACCCTCCCCCTGCAGCTCCTCTCCAGGGGATTTCTTTCCCTTGGTTAAAGTACAAACAAACAAACTCCATGAAGTGTTCAGCTCCAATCCTCCCTTGCAGGGATAGGATACATCCAGCCAACCCCAGGCCCACATGGTCCCCAGATCCTTCCAGCTCTGGGTCAAAGGCAGCCCCAGCTGCCAGCACTGGTGGCTGTGCTCTCACGGGATTCAGCCACCACACAGCTCCTCTGCTCCCTGCCCTTTGCTTCTCCATCTCAGCAAGATGTTTGCTGGAGCCTGACACTATGGACAGCATTGCAATCCCATCCCACTTCCCATCAGACACCGAGGCCAAAGGAACCTTGAGGACCAGGCAGATAAGTCCCTGCCTGGAGCCTGTGGCAGCAGCTGGACATTTGGCCAAAGCCACATCCAGCCAACATAGTCTCTTTTTGCACACAATCACTCCCACAGCCAGAGAGCATTTCTTAATCTCAGCTTTCCTCTGGTGGTTACTGAGACAATCCTGTCTAGCTCTCCTCCTTCTGCAGACAGGCTCTGCCTCTCTGAGCTGCCTCCAGCTATGCATCTTTCAGCACATGCCTCAGGAAGAGCTTGGGTTTCCTGGCACCATGCTGCAATCTGGTTTGTGTCCATTTTAGCCACTCTGGTTGGCTCTGGACTCTGCTGGAGCTCTTGGGATCCTCCCACACTCCCATGCACATCAGCTGCCAACCCAGCTTGGTGCCATCCCAGGGTGTAGGATGTGTGCTCAGCTACCTCCCAGGTGGTTTATGTAGGGATTGCAGTCCTGCAAGTCCAGGCCAGACCCCTGCAGCACATCACAAGATATGCCCAGGACTGTGGACAATGAGCCACGGCTAACTTCTCCCTGACTGCAGTACTGCAGCTGGCCATGCTTGTGTTCACACTGACCACGGGCATCCCACACTCCCAGTCCTGTGCAGGGATGCAGGAGGTGATCCAGGGACAGGGAATTGAGTGGTTGTTGTGGTCCAGGCACAAGGAATTGAGTGGTTGTTGTGATCCAGGGACAGGGAATTCAGTGGCTGTTGTCTCCTTGCCTGCTCCTTCTATGAGGACGCTCCATGCTCTTGAGCTGGAGGAAGTGACAGCCAGCTTTATGAGAAAAGCCCTGTGCACGCTGCAATTGGGTTGTTGTGATTGGTGCTTGTCCAAAACACCAATCCCTCCTGATGCACCAGATGATTTAGGGGTGTTTCCTGGGCTCAGGGACACTGCCCAGGGTTGGTGGCTGCCATAACAGCCAGAGCACACCCAAGCTTGGGTGACATCCCTGTCAAGGAGTGACTCCAAGCCTGATGTCAGACCCTGGTCAGGGCTGCCAACCAGAGCAGCTGCCTGGCAGCTCCCCCTCCAAGCCAGCCTGGCCTGTGTCCTCTGCCAGGCAGAGCCATGCCCTTGACACTGGCTCGTGGTGACGACATGAAATTCACTCTTTTCCCAAGAGCATGGGAAGCACAGGCACCTTGTCCTGCAGGATGCTGAGGGGGAAATATCCCTCCCACCCACCCCTCAATGGCCCCTGGGAAGCACTGGGTCTCAACATTGCTAATCCTTGTCATCAATGGGAGACTCTCTTAAAAGATTTGGGAATGCCAAGCCCCTGCAAACAGTGTTTGCACACCAGATCAACTACTTTAAACTATTTGCCCCATGCTTTAACATAAACCCCACTTGCTCTGGGACCAGGATGGAGGAGCACAACATCCCCTTCCACTACAAATCCTGTTTTGAATGACTCCCAGTTGGCAGGTGAGTGCAGGAGCTGGATACTCTGAGCCCACAGTGGTGCAACTGTGAGCACCAAAGCCCCTCAGGTCATGCTAACCCCCGGGGTGTCAGAACTTCACTCCAGACCAGCTCTGCCCTGTTGGAGGCCCTCAGCTCTTGTGCTTTTGGGACAGCAGAGTAGTCGCCCACACCCATGTAGGGTTTTACCAAGCTCTGCCCTCTCCAGTACCCAGCACTTCCAGGCACAGACCCTGGGCAGGGCTTGCAGATGTCCCTCTCCATGGCCCAAAGGCACAGGAGCCCTGCCATGGCCACAGACAGAGGTGACACAGTCCTTGGAGCAACCTGCATTTAGGGATGGCCATGGATGTGTTTGGACAGGCTGACAGTGGGGTGACACTGCTCTGCAGTGGGGCACACACCCCTAAAGCAGGGTTAGGGTTAGGGTGAGCAGCCTCTTCCCCATGCACACTCCAGCCCTCCCACAGCCATCAGCCTGCAGAGCCAGAGCAAACCCCTGATCCAGGGAGAAGCAGAGATCACCTGGACCCTATTTCCACTGCAGCGGGATCCCCCCTTCCTGTGCTACAGCTGCAGCATCCCCTTGGCTCCTCTCAGCCATCCCAGTCCAGAACCTGGTCAGAGCTGATGGTGTGGTTTTTCCCATGGGATGCCACAGAATTCATCTGCTTTCCACCAAACACCATCACCCCAGAGTTTGGTGGGGCGTTTCAGGCTGCCAACCCCTTGGAGGGGAGCAGAGCCCCTTTCAGAGCAGCCGGGCTGGCTCAGGGACAGAATCCTTAGGGACTGTACCAGCTCCAGAGCTGAGCAGGAGGGCGAGGCAGCCCCCGGGTGGGCGACACGAGAGCTTACCTTGGGCAGGGTCCCAGCAGCCGAGTGCCTGCGCCGCACGTCCCAGCGACGAAGGGCCCGAAATTCCTTCCTCTCCTCCTCCACACTCTCTATCTGCTGCCTGCTGAGGCTCTCCCTGCCCTCCCAGCCTTCCCCAGCTGGCAAGGCTTTTCCACTTAAAGGCGAAAGGGAAAGAAAGAAATGAAGCTGAGGGGAGGAGGGAAGGAAAAAAAAAATAATAAAATAAAATCAAAAGGAGAGGCAAGGCTGTGCCAGGGCTGGGCTGCAGCCAAGCCGCTGCTCTGCTATTCTAGTGCATCTCAGCAGTGCCCTGTGCAGCCCCCAGCCCGGCCGGGATGGGGGTCCAGCCTCCTCGGACCCCAATGTGGAGCAAATCCCGGGGCCGAGGGATGTGCACGCGTGTGTGTGTGCGTGTATAAATAAAAGAGACCTCGGGAGGAGGAGAAGGGGGGAGGCTGTTTCGCCAATGAGGAGCGGAGCTCCTCCGACTTCCTCCCTCCACCCTCTGTGGGGACCCTTCGCAGAGCAGAACTTGCGATTAACGCCCGGAGGACGAGTGTGATGGGTGAAGGAAAAAAAAAAAAAAAAAAAAAAAGAAAAAAAGAAGGAGGAGAAGGCAAAGTGGCTGCAAGGGGAGGGGAGTTCTGCTGCACTCTGCGATGGGGCGAGCGATGAGGGCCCGACTAGCAGGGAACAAAAGGAGCCCGGACCAGCCCGGCTATCGCCTCCTTAAACCGGAGGGAAGGAGCTGCTCTCTCCCTGTGTCTGCTTTCAATTCTGGCCTTTCTCACTGTTTTCTCTTTCTTTTATTTTCTTTCTCTTTTTTTTTCCCCCTCAAGCCCCCCCTCCCGTTTTCTTTTCTTTTTATTTTTTTTCCCTTTCTCAGGATATGAGGGGATGTTTAGAAAATCCACTGCCCACGCCAGCAGCTGACTCATGTTTTTATTAAAGAAGGCCTGTACTGAACTGACTCCGTGTATTCCCCCCAGATGCCTCCCTGTGCTGTGCTGGCACTGCAGCTCCTGGCCTCTGACCCCCGAGTGGCCACTGCCCCTTGGGGACCACCAACACACCCTTGCAACTCTTCTTCTTTTTCAGAAAGGGGGATAAAAGGTCTTTGCAGCTGGGATGATGCAGCAGAGGGTGGGTTTAGCTGGGGATTTGGGGCTGTTGGGGCTGCCGAGGGCACAGAGCTGGAGGGGTGGCAGGGGTGATCACCTCAGCCCTGCCATCATCTCAGATGTCCTACACCTCTACTGCCCTAGGGGGATGGAATCCAGGTGATGAACCAGCTTTAAATCCTCCCAGCATCTCATTGAGTTCAAATCTAGTTTCTGAGAAACTTTCAGTTAGGCAGAACATTGTCATGTGTCCAGAAGGATTCTTTTTTTCAATTTGTTTTAGCACTGTAACAAGGGACAGGTCATCTTTGGATGAAAACTGCCTTTTGGCCCATCAGTTCTTGCCATTGTTTTCATCTCGGGGATGCTTAAGGGTGGTCAGGCTTTGGAACAGGCTGCAAAGGGAAGTGGTGGAATCACCATCCCTGGAATTGTTCAAAAATGTCTAGATGTGGCCCTTGGACACATGGTTTGGTGGTCAAGATGGCAGTGGTGAGTTGGACCTGATGATCTTAGAAGTCTTTTTTAACCTTAATCATTCCATGTTTCTCTCTGATCCAAACAAGAAAAAGTGCAAAACTGCACTGGCTGTCCTGAAAAGATACCTGTCCATCTTTCTTTAATTTTCCTTTCTAAGAATTAAAAAGTCCTCCCCATAATGATGACACTGCTGAAATCTGTGTTTCTGCCTTTTTTTGCAAGCCAGACTCATCTCCTCCTGCCAAGCTAGTAAATGCCTGCACAATGGCCACAGGGACTGATTCCCTGGCTGGGCCAACCCAAGAGATTTGCTGCTTATCTCACATTATCTCCATGTTTTCTTTGTATCTATGGAAAACCACAGGGGAGGTGTTTATTCTGTGCAGCTGTGGAGGATGAGGAGAGCCAGGCTGCAGCACCCAGGTTATCCCTGTGTGCCACTCATGGCACGGTGTGCCAGCTCCGTGCCTGGCACCAAGACAGCTGCAGGAGGAATGCAGCCCTGGCTCAGATGGATTCCCCCAACTCCAGACCTGGTGGTGGCCCTGTGTTGGGGGTCCTGTCACCCCCCTGGGCTGAGACAGGCTGCTGTGCAGAAATGGAGCCAGTGAGTGTGAGAGCAGCTCGTGTGGGAGGCAGGAGGTGGAGGGGATGTGCTGTGCACATAGCTCTTTCCAAAGCTTTTCCCAAGGGACAAAGATGTGTCTGGTGGGTCCATGTGTGGGGACCTAAGGGCGGCTGGGAATTGCTCAGCAGAGCTATTTCCTGGCAGTGTCCCCACTCCAAGGACATGACTGCTCCAGACAGAGTGGGAGAGGGAGAAACCCACTGGTGCAATCCTGCTGGGCCCCCTGCATTGGGGATGGGCTACCTGGGATGAGCAGGGGGTGGAAAAGCTGATACAGACCATGCTTGAGGGCAGAGCATCCTGAGCCTGAAGTGGGACTTATTTCCCCCTCTGCCCTTTGCAAACAGATGGCACCAATACCCACTCCAGGCTGGGACCAGGAAGAATCTGGCAAACAAAACCTCCCAGTCTGCAAAGGCCAGGATTCATCATTTGGGGATGCTGAGAGAGCCCTGGGGAGCCCAAAGCATCCCAGCAAACACACGTCAGCCCACTCTGTACATCCCCAGGGAGCATCCACAGCCGCACACTTTGTTTAGGAACAGCACGCTGGGGTTAGAGCAGCTCCTGGGAAAGGCCAGCTCAGAGGAAACACCAAAGCCAGAGGAACTCGCCTGTGCAAGTGTGTGGGTGGAGGGCAGCAGCTCTGCTGCTTTGGCCTCATCAGCCCTTCACTGCTCACCTCTATTTTTGGTGCCTGCATCCCCCTTTGTGGTGCTGCAGGACCCAGTGGTCCCCCTGGGGCTGGGACAGCTGCAGTGTGGGATGCCAGACCCCTCTCAGCTGAGATTTCCAGCCTCCATAAGCATTGTTAAGTGCTAATAGGGGCTTCGGGTCATGTAGTGCAACATCTTTGATGGGGAAACCAGCCACCAAGAATCAAGACATTCCAGAGTATTTGGTCTGCTCTGGCATCATGTGGATCAAAGCAGCTCTCTGAGCTCCTGCCCCATCCCAGGCAGAGCTGGGACCACAGAGAAAAGCCCATATCCCATGCCTGACACAGAGGAGAGAGACCAGAACCAAGGTGACCCAAGACAATGGTGGAAACAGCTGTGCTGGGGTCAGCAACAGGGACCATGTTCCAGCAGGTGACAGGCAGGTACGAAAGAAGCAGCAGATGTTGGCCTACCCCACTTCTCGGAAGGTTTGATGAGGGCCAGATTTGCTCCAGCTTCAGTTTTTCAGAGCCTCTATCAGCTCCAAGTCAGCCCAGGAATTTCAGCGTCTCTCTGAAGTGGTGTCAAGCCGCAGACCACAAGAGAGGAGTGGTGGGTGCCAGAGAGCACAGCACCACATCTGGGCAGCCCATCTGGTGTGGCAGCTGCCAGCACTTGCTCCTGGTTGGATCCAGCTCTTGGGCCCTTCAGGGAGCTGCACTGAGGCTTCATCCAGTGTCCTAAAGCTCTGCTCTGGTGCCCAGAGGAGCCTGTACCCTGTGTGTCCTATGGTCCTGGGTGGGTGACACCACTGCCCAGGGAGGAAGGGGAGGTAGAAAATTCTGGGCTTCTTCCAAAGTGAGTGTATGCCCAAGCATAACATGAAGGGGAGCGTCCTGGGGAGTATCCTGCAGCATTCCCCAGCACTGGAAACGCTGGCCGTGGACACCACAGGGTGCCAGCAGTGTCAGGAGGTAGCCCTGGGCCATACACACATATGTGCTGTGTCCTTACGGATGCTGGCCCTTCACTACATGCCCTGGGCTGGGGCACTTGGAGGAGGCAGCGCTGAGGACGATGTTATCCCGCTGCCTTTCCCCACCTCGGGGCCTTTCCCAGCCTGTCCCACGCACTCTGCCTCACCCCCACCACCAACCTTGGTATTAAATGTGCTCGGCAGAGCCCCGGGAGGCAGCGACAGGCTCCTGGGTGAATACTAATAACGATGCCGTCCGCTCGCCCCAGACTTTCCCACACATCTGCAGCCACTTAATGTGGGAATCGTTAACCCTCTGCTTGCACCGTGCCTGAAACACAGCCAAGGAGAGAAACCAGGATGCTCCCCACCACTGCGGGGGGAATCACATTCCCAACCCACTGAGAGCAGGGCCTACACACGCTGGGAAGCGATGAGGGATGCCAGCACGTGTCCCTGTCCCCAGTGCCCTCTTGAGGATAGGCACAATATTTGTGGCCTTTGCATTTGCCAGGAAAGCTGATCCAGATCCCAAAGAGGATCAGTGAGCCCTGGGTGGGGAGAGGGGAGCTGTGTGGCAGCACTGGTGGCACATCCATTCAGGCTGTCCCAGTCCAGCACTCCTCTCTCTGGGGACCAGCCCTGCAGACTCCCCTCAGCATGAGGACACAAGTGACAGCACAGGGGTGGTTCAGGCATCTGGGGACAGCCAAAGGCCACACAGGAGTCTGCAGTGGGGCTGAAGGAGATGAGGCAGGGGGTTGTCCTCTGCAAGAGGGTTGCACTGGTGTCTCTGTTGCCAGAGAGGAGAGGTTACTCTTGGGGCATTTGGAAGCTAGGGAATGCCTGAAAGGTCCTAGCTAGGCTGGCATTTGAGTGAGGCCGTGCAGCTCTGGGATATGCTGCTCTGAAGCCACAGATTTGCCTTTGGGAGCAATAGGAGCTGGAGGGAGTGTGGAGATGGTGGGACAGGAGTCTGTGGGGGAAAAAGGAAGCAAGGAGAGACACCTACTTGACTCTCTGTGGGCATCTCCCTCTCCTGTGGCAACCACGGTGGGGTTCAGAGCAAGTTGGGGGACAAGGAAGGACTTGGTTGCCCATATTGAGTGCCTCCTTCATGGGAGCAGGAGCTAACAGGATGGTGTCACTGCTCCACCTGTGATAGCTGTGTGCAGCCTGGCCCTAGGGACCTCCCAGCCCTCCTTCTTCCAGGAGATGGCATCACTCGATCACGGATAGCAGCACGGAGCCCCAGGGAGCAGAGAGGGAGCCCTGACTGCTTTCCCTCTCTGCTGCATCTGCCTGGTTTCCACCAGGAATACCAGGTCTGAAGGACTAGGGTTGTTCCCCAGGTTGGGTGCATTTCTGAGGGTCTCTAGGATGGATGGAGGGGGTACTGCCACCTGCTCTCACCCAGCTGGGGACCCGCAGGGGCGTTGTCAGTCCCCGATCTGCTCAGCCATGGGATCCCTATGCAAGGTACATCCTGGGGCACCAAGGATCCCCCTCAGCATCCTTCAGTCCTAGTTGAACAGTTAAGAGGCTCTTAGGGAGCCCATGAAGGGCTCCTCATCTGGCTCCTCCCCAGCATAAACTTCACCACCAGTAATAAATGGGTCAAAGAAAAAAAGAGGGAAGTTACTGCTTTCTTTTTTTTTCCTCCCACTCGCTGAGCCTCTTTGCTGATGAGAGGAAGAAGAAGAGTAGGGTAGCCTTGACTCTCTAGTTTACACAAAGCCATGGCTGTTCTGAGATCTTGGGAGAAATCCAGGATAGATGGGGTTATATGGCACATCAAGCTATCTGAGCTGAGTGGTGAGCTGAGATCATCACTGGGTGGGACAGTCATGACAGTCACCTTTGTCACGAGGGAGGGGCCTGGGACAAGGCTGAGCAAGGGGTTGGGGACCCTGCGGGGGTCAGAGTGGATGCTGCAAAGTGCTCACCTCTCCTGGTGCCTTCAGCCATGCCAGCTTTGGGGAGATAGAATGCAAGTGATGCCAGCTCTGGGGGTGATTTCCCATTGCTGAGGGTTTACCCTTCTCTGTACTCTGTCCTCACCTCCTACCCATCTCCCTTCCATCTCATTCTGGCACCCAGCTCCTTGCAGGAAGTGGATGTAGCACAGGGGAATATGTGCATCCAGTTTCAGGTAGAACTAGGGCAAGACCAATGGGATGAGGTTCTTGGGACTGACACAGACCACTGAAGGTCCAGAGCTCCATGACAGAGGTTTATCCTCTCCTCTCAATGTCATCCTTAATCTCTTTTTTTTTCTTTTCTTTTTTCTTTTTTCCCTGTTTCCTATTGTCAAATTCCAGGCTGTTTCCGTCCCAAGAGGGTGAGGACCGTCCTTGCCCTGCTCACATTTCTAGCGGGGGAAGGGGCTGGTGCAGAGAAAAGGACAGAGGCAGCCTTGAGGAAGAGGCACAATACCCTCCTGGAACCTCTGTGGACTCTGCTTCTGATTGAGGAGAAAAAGCCAGCCTGCAAATGACAGCTGTGGCTGCAGTGGTGGCCAGTGCACCTGGAGTGTGACACTGGCAGGGAGGGGGACATTCAGAGCAAGAATTTGGTGTCTCCCAACGTGGAGACAAGGCAGGTGACAAACACACAGAGGCCAGCTTGTCCCCTACATGCAGCTGGCTTTTAATACAGAAGTTCATGCCAAGGCACTCTGTTCCTGAGGTGGGGTCCCTTGGGGCATCCTCATGGGACCCCTGCAGCACCCTAATGTCCCCAAAGCCAGCTGACACAGAAAGACCACATCCGGTGGCATGGGCACAGTTGAGGGGTAGTGACAGAGGGGCTGGGGGGTCCTCGGTGCTCCCTGGGATCACCCCCTACCTCGTCCTCCTTGCAGTCAGAGTGGGAAGTTCGAACTCGTCCCCTTCACCCGCTGGGGTTTCTGCACTTTGAAATGCAAACCTGCCTTTCAATGCAAATGCTGCGAGAGGTTGGGCCCAATAAAAGCCTGTGGGCAGGGAGGTGCCTGGCCCCAGGACAGGCTCCCCAAGGCGCCCAGGTGAGTGGTGGCGAAGGAGGGGCGGCCGCCTCCCCGCCAAACCCAACCCGGCCGCAGTCGCGGCTCGGCAGCGCAGCATGAGCGCGGGGACGGCCCGGGAAGATGTATGTGGGATATCTTGTGGATAAGGACACCAACATGTATCCCAGCCCGGTCCGGCACCCCAGCCTCAACCTGAACCCTCAGAACTACGTGCCGGGGCCACCGCAGTACTCGGACTTCGCCAGCTACCACCATGTGCCGGGGATTAACAATGACCTGCACCACGGGCAGCCGGCCGCTGCCTGGGGCTCTCCCTACACCCCTGCCAAGGAGGACTGGCATTCCTATGGGACGGCTGCGACGCCTTCCACCGCCAGCCCGGGGCAGTTCGGATTCAGCCCCCCAGATTTTAACCCCATTCAGCCTCCGGGCTCTGGACTCCTGCCTCCACCCATCAGCAGCTCGGTCCCCCAGCTCTCCCCCAATGCCCAGAGACGCACCCCGTATGAGTGGATGAGGCGCAGCATTCCCAGCACCAGCAACAACGGTAAGGAAACTCCCAGCCCTGCACCCCTGCGCCGTCCCTAGAGCAGAGGAACCCCGGGCCTGGAGTTCTGCACGGTGGATCCTGCTCCATGTTTCTGCCTGCATGGGGACAGCCAGAGGGACAGCAAGCTTGGCCTGCCCCTGGCACGACACCCACTCCTCAAAGAGCAGGGGAGCTCTGAGGTTGCAGGGGCTGAGGATGGGCAGGGAGGGTGCTGTTCTTCCACACTGGCAGCTGGGCTTATATGGCTGGAAAGTCCTTTTCTCCAACCGGTGCCATTGCCTGCAGCCACTGGGTAGGAGGGAAGAAGGAGAGACCCCCAGGACCCCGGGAAGGTGTTGGATGAAGGGTCTCAAAAGTGCAAGGGTGAGAGTGTGGGGTTGTGGCTGTGCATGAGAGTGTGATCTGGCTGTGTGAGAACCTGTGTATGGTGGGTGTGCACGTGTGTGTGTGCCCAAAGCTGTGAGCAGGGAAGGGGCCGTGTGTGTGTCCAATGCTGTGTGTGTGTCCAATGCTGTGTGTGTGTCCAATGCTGTGTGTGTGTCCATGCTGTGTGTGTGTCCATGCTGTGTGTGTATCTATGCTGTGTGTGTATCTGTGCTGTGTGTGTGTCCATGCTGTGTGTGTGTCCATGCTGTGTGTCCATGCTGTGTGTGTGTCCATGCTGTGTGTGTGTCCATGCTGTGTGTGTGTCCATGCTGTGTGCATGAGGTGCATTCAGTGAGGTGCTGCAGGCTCTGTGTGAGCGTGCAGGGCACCATGAGGAGTGTGTGTGTACAGGCAGTGCCACCAGGTGTGTCTGGGGGAGGTGACATGCTCAGTGTGTGCGTGCAGGGTGCTGTGAGGAGGATGATGTCGTGCACGGTGTGTGTGTGTGAGGGGCACTGTGTGCATTGGGGACAGTGCCACGTGGAGGGTGGCTGTGCGTGCTGCAGGTGCATGGCCAGTGGGTGCTGGGCTCTGCAGGGAAGGGTGCCCTGGTTCCTGTGATCACCTCTGGCTCGGGCACCGAGTGGTCATGCTGTCCCCAGGGTCCTGTCCCCGCTGAACTCCTGACCTGGGGGACGCGTCTGGGTGACCCCAGCCCCCTACCCGCCCTGCTGCCCACTTCAAAGGTAGTGGGCAGATCCCCCTTGGGGCCAGCCCAAATTGACAGGGACTTCTCTTTGTCATGGAGATGGTGGCTGGCTCCTTTGGCAGTGAGGTGAGGTGCGGACCCTTTGTCCTGACCTACCCTCAGCCTTTCATCTTCCCAGCCTGGACCCTTCCCAGCGGGACCCATGGGGCTTGCCTGAACCTGCCACCCCTCTCCCTCTCCTGTGCTGGCCATGAGCTCAGAGCACTGCTGGGGCCAAACTCACTACAGGAGTGGCTTTGGGCATCTCTCGAGGACGAGTTTGCTTTGAGTTATTGCTGCCCCATACCCCTGGAATCAGGGCCTGGTCTCTCTGTTTGCAAAGTGCCTCCAGGTTTTGGCTTGTTTTTGGCTTATTTTTGGCTCTGCACTATTCCCAGTAGCCAAGGGCCATGTAAAGGTCTTCTGCAGAGGTGCCTGGGATCTTCCAGCATGGAAAATACCTACTCATGTTCCCAGAATCTGTGCGGCAGGGATAGGGACCAATGTCTGCAGTGGAGCAGGCAGAACATCCCAATAAATGGAAAAAAACCCAGCCCCAGTCCGGAAAGAGGAGGGAGAGGCAGGCTGGTATTTCCTAACCCATTTTAAGCACTGAATGTAACTATTTAGGAAAAATGCTTCCCCCCAGATGCAGTGATGGAGACCCAGAGCTGTGCCAGGGCTGAGGGCTTCCCTCTGCCCAGGGTGAAAAGGGAAATGTGAAGTGCAACTCTCCCCTGCAGCAGGGACCCTGCCACTTCTGCAGATTTTGTAGGTCTGAACATCTTGGTTTCCTCTGAGAAGAGAGGTGGGAGGGAAAATGAATGGGGAAGGAAAGCCATCAGCACACCTCTCCCCTAGATCAAGGCCATGGGTTTACACCCAGCAGTGGGGCCAAGATGAAACAGGAGCTTGAAAGTGCCTCTGATTGAGTTAGACAACAATTGAGTTGATTGGATTTTGGAAAAATATCATTAGTTGCTTAGTTTGTATCTCTTAGATCAAATACATACAAAGGAACAAATAAACCAGCCTTGCTCCACTCACACACAGAGGAGCTGCCCCAGCCCCACCACAGCAATGCAGGGGTGAAAGGCCCTTTCCTGGGGTGGTTTCCTTAGGATGGATCACCAGTAAGCTCCTTTTCTAAATCACCCACAGATCAAGGACCTGTCCTTGCATCTCTGCTGGGTCAAAGCCCAGTGCTGCTGCTGCAACAACTGCAGGATTTGGCTGTGGTGGGACCATGAGCTGGGATGCAGTTGGTGTTTTCCAGTGCTGCCCTTTAAATAAAAGTCTTCATTAAGCTTGAAAGAGAGTAGGGCAGAGATGGGTTTGACACAGATAAGGGTGAAATTCTTGGATGAATCATTTTATTGAAATCAATAAACTGGACTTTAATCAATCTGGATTGATAAACTCCTCATCTCACCGCAGTGGGAATAGGAAATGAATACATGGAGTTTTTTGCTATAAATATCAACAGTTTCATTGTGAATGCTATAAATCATAATACTTCAGAGGGTTGTAAATTAATGTTCCCTTTCTGTCTTGGCTCATGAACAGCTCCTGGCCATAGTTTGAAAGCTTTTGGGGAAGAGCTGCGTGATAGTAAAATAAAATGTTGTGCAGGGAGTATGAATGTGTTGGCCACTTTTGCAAATGTGATCCAGAGCTACAGAAAAATCAATGAGAAATCTAAGTGACTCACTGCAGAGTCAGGCTTTACAGGGGGATGATTTTCCGTACCTGTTGCTACATTCATGCATGCTTCACCTGGCTGAGCTGAGATAACCCAGCAGCAGAAGGGATTGCAATGCCAGTCACCAAGAATTGGGTGTTACAGGGAACAGAGCTGGAAGATGTCCCCAGGCCTCATTTCTCTCTCCAATGTCACCTCCTTTTCTGCTCATAAAATCTTCACTAGCAGCATGCCAGAGCCTCATGCTTCCTCCTTATTCACAATTATTTGCAAACTTCCCTGTGAATTGCCCCCAGGGTTTATAAAAAGCTCAGGAAGGTGGCTGAAAGCGGGGCTGGCTGAACTTTGAAATTCACCCTCTGCTTGTTAGTCATGCAAATCCTCAGATACTGCCTCGGGTCTGGCTTTTAGGTCACTAATTGAGCAGGGGCTGCAGTGCTAAATATTGCAAGTGAAAGTGCAATTGGAGCATTCCTTGCAGAGGCAAATGTGCTCGGGGCTTTGTGTGGTACCAATGCCCGTGGTGCCCACACAGGTTTTGGGGTGATGGAGAGAGAGAAGGCAGTGATGCTCTGTGGTAATTTGCTGGGTATGCAGTTTTCCATCTCAGTTTTATTATTTCTAGGTCAGTTTTCCAGCTCTGTTTATTTTCCTAGTGGGGCCCATGAACACTGGGGGAAAGAGTAAAAATCGCAATAATGAGACAGAAACGTTTCTCCTGGACTGCTGGGATTCATGCTGTGCTTGGTATGTTTTGGGATGATAGTGCTGGCTGGAGGACAGTGCATTTCCCTGGTCAGTCCCTGCATGGGCAGCCTCTCTTTAGGACATCCTCATTCCCTGTGAGACCCTTTCCTTCACTGGGACACTCAGGGGTGTGTGTTGGGCCCCATCAGTCTTCTCCCCTTGAATTATTAACCCACAACCTGCTCCTGGCCCCAGCTGGGGTTTGTTGACTGCTTAGCCTGCTGGCCAAGGTACAGCCCTCTCAAACTTTCCTAGAATTGACTTTCCTTGAACAAAAAGGGCTTCTCTGGAGCACTGGCAGTACCTACGTGATGGGCTTGGCTGGCTAATACCCCGGGATTAGCAGAGGGACGCTTTAAACCCCTGGCCAATGACAGATGTTTCCTCTAGGGGACCTTTCAAGGACAGCCACTCCAGACCTGTTAGCTTTGTGATTGCTTGGATAAGGGGCTGGATCCTTCCCCCACACTGCCCCATGGCAAGGATGGGCCAAATCCTATGGGGCTGCAAAGGGGCTGAAGCACCCTGGTGTCTGTATGGGACCCCCGCTGCCTTGCTGTTGTCTTCCTCCTCCTCCTAGTAGAGATGAGCCACATCCAGCCAGGTGGCAGGCTGGGATGAGTTGAATCAGGGCTGGAATGAGGTGAGGTGATGTTCTGGATGGGGCTGTGCTCACCCCACATGTGCCAGCAGCCCATGTGTCACCCTGGCGCTCCCCGTCCTGTGCTGGTGTGGTCTTTGACCCAGCACAGGAGCCAGGCTGGCAGCACTCAGCTCAGCCCTCATAAAACATGGGAACAACTGAAGGAATTTGCCAGTTGCCAAAATAAAGGATTGAATCACTGCAGGGCTGGGAAAGACTTGCCCCAACACCCAGCTTCATGCTGCTGGCCCTGGGGATGAAGGGCCTCTGGTTGTGTTGTCCATGTCCAAGAACGTGAGGTTGTGATGGGGAATTGCCAGCTCACTGCAAGCACCAGGCACCTGCTCTTCATGCCCTTGGGGTTTGCACCTCCTGGGAGGAGGATGAGGCTTGCAGGAGGGGTGTGCTCACTAGTGGGTGTGGCTGTGGGTGCAGCTCTGTCCCTGTCCCACGGTGCTGGCTGTGCAAAACCCAGCCAGGCCCAGCCTATGCTCCTGTGCACTGGTCTGCACTCTCCAAATCCAGCTCTTTGACCAGGTGTTTCTGCCCTTTCCTGACAGCCAGGCTGCCCTGCCTGACTGTGCCATGCACCAAGTCTGGGCTCTGCCCTGGGATTTGCCAGGGCCACAACCCCTGAGCTGCATTCCCCAGCCACACACTCACAGCAAAGCTTTTCAGGGAACACAGAGCTTGATCCTCAGTGAACAGGAGACCAGAAAGCCACTGGGTCAAGCAGTGCAGTTCGGCAAGTGAAATGTTTCCAGTGCTCACCATACCAAGCTGAACCAGGTTTTATTGCTACCTGGTGCACATGGGAGAATTGCAGTTTGCTCTGAAGCCTTTGGCAACAGGAAGAAATATTCAGGTTGTGCGAGGTGAATTGTCATGGAGAGAGCTACCCTGGGTGTAGGAGCATTGCTGGGCTCCTTGGAGGGACCCTCAGACTCCAAGGTGGGTCCTGTCTCAACCCTGATGTCTCAAGTGCCTGTTTTTCCAACCCAGAGTAGAGATGGGGGAGCCTTGGCAGAGCCCATTCAGTGAGGATTCATCCAGCATTCCCTCCCTCCACAGCGCTGAGACATTAAATATGTAGAGAGAGGATGTGTGGTTCCTCTCACTCAGTTTTTGACACCCAGCCTTGTCTAAATGCAGTGCATTCTGGCGGAGGAATGATGTCAGGCAGGGATCTCGGGAAGGATTGCCCTACAGAGGGGGTCGTTTCTCCCCGGCTCTGATGAAATGAGCCACATGGCTCCGGTCCTTCGCCCCGTGTCGGTCCGTCCCATCCATCACTCCTCTGCTTCCTGCGGCAGAGGGAAAATAGCTGAGGATCTTGAAGTATGCGAGGGAAGGGGAAGGCTTGTGAAAACCGCGAGCTGCTGGTTCCCAGCGCTCAGGGAGTGTGAGGGGCTGGGGTTTATCCCCCCATCCCGGGCCACAGAGGAGCGTGGGTGTTTTGGAGTGGAGGGGGAGCTGGAGGGGAAAGGAGGGGGGAAAATGAATGTGGGGAGGGGGTGAACAGAGAGGGCATCACAGGCTCAGCCCTCTCCACCATCAGTGCAGACTTTGGGGTTCCCGTTTCCAGTGGGTTTAGGGATGGTGAAATGAGCTGGGCTGTCTGTCCCGAGCCTCAGCATCAGCTCTGTGCAGGGCGGCTCCATCAGCGCTGCTCGGCAGAGGGAGCATCGACCCCTCTGCACGCAGGCAGCTGGAGCACATCTGGCTGCCAGATGAGGGTGGCTCCAGCCAGCCTGGAGGCTCCTGAGCTTTAGGAGCCGACCTCAACCCTTTCCTGGGGTCTCTGTCACGGGGCATTTCTCTGCTGGCTGTACTCACTTTTGTGGGGTTGTGAGGGGGATTTCCCCCCACGGAGCTGCAGAAGGACTGGGGGTTAAGCTGCCCAGGGAATCTCATGGCTCTGACCCTGCCACCTTGTGCCTCAGTTTCTCCAGCTGTTGCATTGCCTAAGCTCTGTCGGGGAGGAGGGAAGTTTTCCTTGATCCTTTCCCTGGGGAGAAATGCCAGATCCTGATGGAGTATTGATTCTGGGATGGGAGGATTTTATCCTCTTTGCAAGTGGATGCTGCTCATTCAGAACGGAGCAGCTTTATCATGGAGAGAGAGTACCCACATGGAGGGGACAGCCTTGTGTCCTGCCTTGCTGCACTTTACCTCCAGTGTGGACCAGTTCTTTCCCAGGTGCTCTGTGGTGACAGGACTTTTACACCTGATGTTTTTCAGCATTTTATATTGTAATGCCATCAGATAGTGTGGGGCCAGGCCCCCAGTACAGACAGATGGGCAGACAAGGCTGTACAGATGGAGCCAGTGTGGGGCCAGAGCAGAGCCAGGAAGATGGGATCAAGCAGGATGGCTCTGGGAGCACAAGGAGCCAGCACAGAGCAAGGCATGAGAGCTGCTGAGGCAGCCTGGCAGCAATGCCTCCATCCCCCTGCCAGCACCTCCTCTACACAGCAACATCCAATGTTTCCCCAGGCCTTGGGGACCTCTGCTGTGGGCTGCAACAGCTGTCACTACCCTGGGCTCTCATCCCAGTGGCTCCAGCCTGTGGGTTGGGGCTGCCATACCCCAGCTTCCCTGACCAGAGCCCTGATGGCTGCACAGCAGCTTCCCACAGAGCCAGAGTTTGTGGCTGTGGTAATTTTGAGCTGCTTTGACCTGTGAAATAGAGACTTTTAGAAAGGTGTTGCAGTTTATACTCCTGGCTGCTGGCAGCTGTGCTGCTCCTGCTGGGAGAAATGTGTCCCATGGATGGGGATCCTCCATTTGGAGCTGGGCTGATCCTCTCATAGCATGCCAGCTTTTGCTCTACCACCACCCAGGGTCCCACTGCCACCCCCCAGTCTCTCTTTCCTCCCTGGTCTGAACCAGTCCCTTCCCAGCTGGTCTTAGAGCTGCTCAGCACCAGTCTCACAATGTCCATATTCTCAGTCTGTTAGGGTTTTCAGGGCACAGTTTTTCACTTAAAGCCATCCTTTGGGCAGGCCAGGACTGGGGATGGTGAAATATCCACTTCCTGGCAGCTCCACTGTGGCTATGAGGAAAGAGAGCTTGGGATGGTGGGCACAGGATCCACTTCGATTTTCCTTTACCCTGCCAGGATCCTGATCCAGCCCAGGGCAGGAGCTCTGGTGTTCCTGTCTCGGGGCAGGGTTGCTGTGGGCAGTGAATCCAGGCTGGGGTCAGGGCTCCATCGCCCCCGTGTGTGTGCGTGCACCCTCGGGAGCGCGTCCCTTGGGGTTTGCACAGCACATTAAAGCTATTCCCTTATCTAATCATGGCTCAGGTGAGTGCTATTAGGGTTATACATTAACAGGGGTAACGATACCCTCTCCCCACGCTGTCACTGGCCCTGCCTTGATCCCAGAGCCGAAACCATTCCCACTGGCCCCACGGATGGCTCCATTTGCCTGTCCAAGCAGTTCCTTTGCCTGGTCTTTTGGGGACAAGCGGGAGGGGCTGTAAATGCATAGCAGGGTTGGAAAGGGCTAACAGCTGTGCTAAGAGACATCACCGGCACCCCCTCTGCACCCCACCCACAGCAGCAGCCCCAGCTCCAGGTTATCCAAGCCATGGGACAGCCTGTTTCAGCTGTGCCAGGCTTGGCTGGAAATGCAGGAGCAGTTTCCCTCTGTTTGGCCATAGGCATGAGGGCTCCCCATGAGGAACCGGATTGGTTTGTCCCGAATTTCCTCTTTCTTTTCACAGAGCCATAAAAAGTCTCCAGGAGAGAGTTAAGTGTAACCCAGCATTCATATTCAAGGTAGTTGAATTATTCATTGTCAATAGTATTTCTTGCAAATCCTTTTCTTTTCCTTGTGAATCACCCACAGTACATCCCTGAATTCAGCAAACATCCGAAACCAGCAATTAGTGGAGGTGAATAACTTTCCATCTCTGGCTTGGTCGTCAGCCCTCTGTTTTGAGACTTTTCTACCTGATATTGAGCAGCAAGTGATGATATTGATACTAATATTGAGCCTGGTGCCAGGCTCATCCCTGTGATGGCTCCACCAGCCCTGAGGCAAAGCCCAGCCTCCATCCAGGATGAAGGATGAAGAAGGAATAACAAAGAACAGGCTGTGATGGATCTATTTACAGCTGCAGCAGGAAATAATAATTCCTACTGAAATTCATGGCATACATGATATTCACAAACCGCCTTACTTCTTTAGTCTTCAATTTATTTTTTTACTCTATCTGTCAACTCCTTCACTTTCCAGGTGTTCCTTTTTTCCAAACATTGGTATTCAAATAAAAACATTGCAAGTAAGACCATTGTAAAGTTATTATCTCTTTAGAGAGGCTTTTGCTTTCAAACAAAAAAAAAAAAAAAAAGGAAAGAAAGCAAGAAATCTATGAGAAATAAAAATCTTGCAGGAGCCCCTGAGCCTGGAGCAGCCAGAGGGAGCCCAGTTTCTCACAGAGCTGCTAAACCTCACATAAATCTCCACCAGAGCATCTGGTTTATTCTGTAACTTTTTGGGAATTGCTGTGTTTGCAGATTCAGCACAGGTCCCTCCTGGGCTGGGGTGCAAGAGTTCTTTTGATGCCAGTGAACCCTTCCCCTGCAGGGTGGTGAGAAGCAGCAGCAACCCTTGGGATGGACAGGGGCCCTGTGGGAGGGTGAGGGCAGGGTGTAGAGCCTGCCAGGGCTGGGTGCCCCCAGGGCTGGGTGCCCCTGGCATCACCCCATCCTTGCAGAGTCTCCCGTGGGCAGTTTTGTTTGGAGCTGTCACAGCTGATGTGTGTCAGATGGGAGACGAGTGCCTGGCAAAGCTGCCATAGGTCCCTTGCACATGGAATCTCTGCGTTTCAGCCCTGTCTCTGCAGACATTCAATCAAATTAACCTTTTTTTATCCATTTTTAACCCCCAGAGTCACCCTGTGGGGTATGCACAGGTTTGACCTGATGGTGGTGAGGAGGGATTAGGTATTTCCTTCTGACCAGCCTCGGGATGAGCTGGGCTTCCCACTCTGAAACATTCGCTGAATTCATCACATCCTTCAAATGTGAGTTAGTGGCTGAAGTCCTGCCCTCCTGCTGGAACTCTGGTTCTATTACTGGTCATGTCGCAGCCTTGTTGAGCTCCTTCCCTCTTCCATGGATCATTGGAGAGCTCTAATGTTTCTTGGGGACTGTGCTGGGACCCTCAGTCATCACCCTGCTCACGTGCTGAGCCTGTGCCAGCACCACCAGCAGCAATGGCAGGAGGACACAGACAGTGGCAGAGTCAGGGAAACTGGGTGCTAACCTGGATTGAGTGATTGCTGCTTGTGTGCCTGGGAGTACCAGCATCAAGTCCCAGCAGGGCAAGATGCCTTCCATGCCCATCCCAGGGCTCTTTTACATTTAAGTTTTAGCATAAGAAGTGGCTTAGGAATGTCTCCATCTCCTTGCAATGGGACAGCAGAAGAGAGACACTGTCAAAACCAAAACTGAGCTGATTTACCAACAGATTTGCAGCCTAGAGGTTGGGGTTTTGCTCTGTGGATGTTCTCTGATGTCTTATTAGGGTGTCTAGGGCCCGATTTTCCTTTGCACCACCTAAATTCCTGCTTCCACTCAGATGATGTCAGAATTTAATTGTGTTGCTGAGACTGCCCAGTGTCCGACTGATTTGGCCCAAATGGGTGGATGTGCAAAGGACTTGTTAGGGAATACAGATGAACAGGATGGCAGGCACACAGAGATCTCTCCTGGCAGAACCAGGCTGCAAGCAAGGCTATGTAGGTTGCTGGGTCATTAGAAATCCCTTTCTGCACATCTGCAGCAGTGATGTGCAGTATCTTGTCCACACTGATACACCCAGGGCAGCCCCAGGGAAATCCATGGAGCTGTTTTGAACTTGCTCCCACTCCCTCCCTCAGCAGCACTGCTCTCAGCATCAGAAATTCAGCAGAAGATGGGCAAACAAGCCTGCCAGGCAAACAAATGACCAGGCATCATCCCTCTCGGCTCCCTGGAACAGGATTTTGTAATTTTGGGTGGAGAAGCAAATATTCACAGCTGTGTGTATTCCCTGCTTGTGGGCTCTTCTGCAGAGGAAAACAACAGGAACTTGTCAGCAAACTGCCAGGCATGGGTGTCCTCCCTTCAGAGTGCCACCTGCCCCTCGCAGCCCAGGCAGAGTTCCACAGCTCACTCTGTGTGCCTGTGGAGTGACAAAGGAACTTAGGAGCAGACAGCTGGGCTAGCTTTGTATTTTTCTGCTAGAAAGCAGCAGGTGCTGTTTGCAGACCCATGGGACGTGCATCTGTGTGCACAGACATGTGGATCCTGATGGGCCCAAGCTCTGTCCATATCTGGGGGGACCAAGGAGAGATTCAGACTGGCTTTGAACAAACACCCCAGCCCGTGGAGCCAGTCCCCAGGAGCGCTTAGGCATCGTGTGGGCTTTCTCCAGTGCATCTTTACAGACTGCGCCTAAAGCACTGCCCTCTGTCTTAGCTCAGTACAGGGAGAAGGAGAGTAACCCTCTGGGTGGCAGAGAAGTGTGGCCTTTCCAGGGTTTTCTGTCCTTTCTCTGTTCTGATCCATGCACATTCAAGTGATGGCACCTTGGTTTGGGGTTTCCTAGGAAAAGAACTGGGCTTTCCTTAGCCCTGCCAGGCAGCCTCTCCTCAGCCCACCACAGGACCTGCAGCTCTGCTCCTCTCAGGGCCCGTGTGTCATGACACAGGGGATTTATGATCCATCTCCCTGGAGTGCCTCTGAATCCCCCCTGCTCTTTCCATCATGCAATTCCACTGAAGCCCAGGTACTTCCCAACAAGAAGAAACACTCTGGTGCAAAACAGGAAGGATGTTAAAGCCAGTAGGAGCCTCCTGACTCTCTTTCCCACTGGTCCCCAGGGCACTGCCATGTTTCTCCTGAGCTCTCCACAGGTGGTTGTGTGTCTCTGTGCCCTAGGGGATGTTCATTCCATTCCACTGCTCCCCTCCTTCCCCCGTTGGCTCACCCCCCACTCTTCTCTCTCTGCCAGGCAAGACCAGGACGAAAGACAAGTACCGGGTGGTGTACACGGACCACCAGCGCCTGGAGCTGGAGAAGGAGTTTCACTACAGCCGCTACATCACCATCCGCCGCAAGGCTGAGCTGGCCGTGGCCCTGGGGCTGACTGAACGGCAGGTCAGTGCTGCCGTATCCCGGGACTGCCGTATCCCGGGAAAACCACGCCTCCGGTGGAGATGGGGACGGGGAAGGGCGAGGGCTTTAGCCCAAGCAGTTAGAGGAGGCCCCACCTTGCTGCACAGAAATCCCTTCCTTTCCAAACTTCGGGATGCCCTCCCTGCCCCATGGGAACTGGGGGTTGTCATCCTTGTCTGTGTCCATCCTCATCTCTTTGTTGCCGTCTTTCCCTTTCTGCAGGTGAAAATCTGGTTTCAGAATCGGAGGGCGAAGGAGAGGAAGGTGAACAAGAAGAAGCTGCAGCAGCAGAGCCAGCCCACCAGCACCACCACACCGACCCCACCAGCTGTGAGCACCCTGGGACCCATCGGAGGCCTCTGCAGCAGCAACGCCCCCAACCTCGTCTCCTCCTCGCCGCTGACGATCAAGGAAGAATTCATGCCTTAACCCTCCTCACCAGCTACAGACCCCAAGAGAAAAGCACTATGCAGCAGAGCCCTGCCAGCCCACGTGCTCTGAAGGGTGACAGCCCCTTCCCAAAGACATGACTGTCCCTGGCTGAACTGATGGGGCAGACAGCGAGGCTGGGCCAGGTGGCACTGGGGCCTTCCCAAGGGACTGGTGGGCTCTGCCCTGTGTAAAAACCATGGGTTGGGTACTGCTCTCCCGTTGGAACCACACACTGGTTTGGTCTCTGGTCTTTGTAGCCCATGGCAAGGTCCTGGTGTCAGCAGAAGGAAGGGGGTGATAGTGGAGGAGGGCTTTCCTGTGGTGCTCCAGGTGTTTCCTTTGGTGTTCCTGGCAATCCAGCTGCCTGATGCTTTTGGGCAGTTCGAACAAGACTGAAATAGAAAAAAGACCTGGCTGGACTCAAGGCAAAATGAATTTCTGCTGAGCTGGTCTCTGGAAAGTGAGGTGAGGAGGGCAGAGCAAGTTGGGCTCTGGGAACCAGGCAAGACCTTCAGCTGTAGAACATGACATGGGAGCCCTTCAAACCATGGTGATGGGGGCAAGCTGGAGCACATCCATGACAAGAGTACCTGAACATCCCCACCCTTGTCCCCAGTGATGCTGGCAGTGCCCAACCCTGCATCCCCAGCCCTCCCCCTGCAGCCACACAGAACCATGTGGAGGCATCTCCACAGCCCTGGTTCCCCTGGCTGTGCCATGGCAAGGTGGCACTGCAGCCATCCTCCATCTGGAGCACAGGGAGAGGGTAGAAAGGAGCCCAGCACAGGCAGATTTGGGGCTGACCACCCTGCTGAGCCCTTCCATGGGGAAGGGAAGGAGAATGGAAGGTTTTCCATCAGGACAGGGTCCAAGAACCAGCCCCAGGCTGTCCAGAAGGGCCAATACTGGGAGAGTTTTGGGTGCTGGTCCAAGGGAGCACAGTAACTGCAGGCACCAGGAGCTGCTGCCAGCTGGGCAGGGGCCTCCTCAGGCGTGCCAGAAATGACTGGCATGTGCCCTGGTGTTAAGTGATGGAGAGGTGATTTTCAGAAAGAGAAGCATTTCTTTTCCTATTTTCTTTAAAATTACAGATTACAGGATGACAGATTTTGTCCTCTCTCTCTCCCTGCTCCTCCATGCACTCCACTCCCTCTCACCCACTGTGTTCCCTAGGCCAGTTAGCTAAATCCCATCCATTCCTACTGGTGAACTGCAGCTGAGAAGTCCCTTCATCCTGCTGAGTCTTGACCATTGTACAGGCCCAGGTTAATGTACAGCCCAGTTTCAGCAGCCCCAAAGGCCAGTGGGGCACAGCTGGGACACAAGACAGTCTGTGGCTCCTTCTCAGGGCTGCACCATGTGCTCCTCACCTGCAGTTCCAAAGACCAAGACAGGGATGAGGGAGCATGAGCCTGCAAGGTGGTTTGTGTGACATTTCTCAGCATTTTCTCTCCAAGCTCTGGGAAAACAGAGCAGCAGACATGTCCCTGCTGCCTGAAGACCACCCACTCAAACCCTCACATTCCACCTGACACTGCTTGTGCCTCACATCCCTCAGCCACACTGTCCACTGCCAGCCCCCACCACTCCCAGCCCCCGGAACACAAAGTCCCCAGGTGTGCTGTGGCTTTTACAAGTGGGTCCCTGTTATCTCACTGTGTCCACTGCTCTGCTCCAGCCCTCAAAGGCTTTGGGTCTCCCTCCTGTTGTTGACACTTCCCACAGCCACTGTTAGCAGCTGCACTCGGTGATGAGGACAACTGTTTGCATCGACTCAGGACTTCAGCTCAGTTTTTGTGTATATAAGGCAGAACTGGTTTTCCTTTTTATTTTTTAGGCATCAGTGAAAATAAAAACAAGCAGGGATCCTGTGTGGCACAGGTTTGTTGCTGTCATTCCTGGCCCGTGGTGCTGTGGCAGGGGAGGGTGTTGGCTTTGGGGTCACAGTGGCGCCGATGCTCCTGGGCTCAGCCAGGGTTGGGAAGGGTGTCTGGAGGCAGCAGCCTTGACCCTGTAGCACACGGTGTGCCTGTCCCACAGGGGCACTGCTGGCAGTGGCATGGCTCATATCATGGCATGGCACTGCCACGTCTCATTCCTTTGGCACCAAGAGTGCTGGGTGACACGATGGCTGCAAACTCACAGCACTGGAGACAGAGGGGAGAGGGTGAGGCCATTGTTGGGCTGGCAGAGGCCAAAGAACAAGGCCAGCTGCCCAGGGATGTGGCTGCCTCCCATTGGCGCCTCCTGGTCTCTAATCTCATTTTATGGCTGTCGATGGGCTGAATATCCTCCTTGTCCAAGATGAACAAACAGAGAATGAGGATGTGAATTAGCGCCTGGGACAGCTGGCATCGCTGCCTGACACTCTCCTCTCTCCATCCCATTAGTGTTCCCCTTGTCTAGCAGAACACTGAGCAAGGGGCTGCCCTCAAATCCCTGCCCCAAATGGCTCCTCCAGCCCCAAAACTCTTCCCAGTGCCAAGCATTGCATGGGGTGTGTTGAGGTGCCAGGACAGGGCAGCTGGCTGTGGAGGGACACCTGAAGCAGAATAAAATCCTTGTGGGTGGAGGAGATGGAGGAGTGGGAACAAGATGAGATGGCATTGCTGAGAGAGGGACAGAGCAAAGTGTTTGTTCCTGCAATTGCAACAGAGGCTGTACCTACTGCTGCACCCTGGTGACCCTGCACTCACCAGCATGGTGCCAGGCTGCCCATGGTGCAGGAGAACCACCTCATGCACCCCTCGAGGAAATGTGGGGAATGAGGAACTAAAACAGGCAGGGGGATGCAAATGCAATGGAGCTGCTGCCATATAGGAAAGGGATGAGATTGAATCAGGCACCGGCCTGAATAGCAGGGCTATACTGGGGAAACTGGAGCTGCTTCTGTGTGCAGACTCCAGCATGGTCCCCATGGTGGGGGCTGGCTCCCCCACACTCATCCTCCCTCACTGGGCTTTGGATGCCTTTAATGTCCAATTTTGCCATCACATAGAGACCAGCAGTGGGATCCTGCCCCGGCAGGGGATGGGATGATGGCAGCCCAGCACCGGGCATCACTACTGTCTGCAAGGGGGGAGCCTGCAGACAGCAGCGGGGAGGGGAACAGAGTCCTGGCAGGGGCGAAATGTGCATCTCCCAAATTCACCTGCGGTGTCGGGTGGCCGGCAGGGAGATGGGGACAGAGGGAAGATGCTCCACTGCCCGCCCAGAGAGGCTGCGGGTGCCGTTGACAGGATGAAATTCCAACTGATACCCTAATCTGGCGCCTGCCTGTTTGCACAGCAGGGTAAAAGTCCAGGGAGCCGTGGGCTGTGCCCTTGGGTCCCTGCCACCCGTGTGTGCACAGGGAGCCGGCGCTGGCGGGAAGAGGCAATAAATGCACCCACACACCCAGGCACCCCTTCCCCCTACACACACACACGCCCCTTGACCGGGTGACGAAATGCATCTGCTCCGTTCCTCCTCCCATGTCCTCCCCGGCGCCCTGCACCTGCCACTTGGGCAGGGATGGGTGAACCATGCAGGGCCCTGCCTGTGCCAGGAAAGGGGCTGGTGGACACCATGTCCCCACCAGCTTTGGAACCTTTGGTTCAAACCTCCTGGACAGGTGTCACCTTGACAGTTTCACCCCTGGCAGGTGATGAACACCGGGTTTTGGCACCTGCAGCAGCTGCCTCCCGAGTCACATCGCCCACAGGAAACCTGGCCCTTATGGGGACAACCTGCCTTCATAGCCAGGGGACCCTGAGGGCTGCCCCCTAGAAGTTTCTCCCTCCTCCTCTCTCTGCACTTCCCATCAGCTCCCACTGCCCAGCTTTACCCCTCCTTAAAGAAATCTTGAAACCATCATCAAAATAAGGCCAGGCACAGCAGGTGGCTGAGCACACCCGTCCTGCCAGCAGCCTCCAGCATGGCACGCTTCCCAGCAGTGAGTAACCACAGCACCGCTGCCTTGTCGCCTTCCTCGTGTCTGCGGTGCAGCTCTGGGCACGGTCCCATCCTGCTCCAGCCACCTTCCCACTCCTTCCCAGGCGGCTGCCACCCGGATCTGTGTGGGCTGCTCAGGCAAGGTGGGCAAGGTTGTTTCCCCAGCCTGTGTTCTGCCCTCTCCTTGCCCTCCAGCATCACAAAGAGCAGGCAGTGCCAGTGTCAGTGCTACATTAGGGTGGAGGATGTGTGTTGTGCTTTGGCCCATGAGAAGGGAAAGTTTTACTAGGTGGAGTAGGAGAAAACAAAACTTGCTAGAAAGTGCTTGCAAGCCCTGTGTGTGCTACCTAGTGCCAGACCCTTGAGGATTGGAGCATGGGGATAATTGTGCACACCCCTGTCCTCTCCTGGGATTTTTGGGGTCCCTTGATTGGGCAAGTCCAAGGCAGGTAAAACCAGCCTGAGTGAATTCCCAAAGATACTTTTATTTTTGAGGAAGCTGTGAGTGTGTGAAAAGAGATGTTTCTGTGGTTATGTAGTTCTGTTCTTTTCTCTTTTTCCTGGGAAATCCAGGTAAATTTTAGCTCTGAAAGACCCATTGTGCAAATACTGAGCCACATCATCATGTTGGACTCCTGCAGAAATGTGTCTTTATGCTAAAGACCTCTTTCCTTTCAGGGAAAATTTTCAGAAGTGCTTGGAGGGCTGTAGGAGCACAACTGCTGTTAGATGTCCTGGAGATTTGCTTTTACATCAGGCAGGCTGGGTTCTCTCTGTTCCAGACCTGTCATTGTCCACCTCATCCCCAGTGCTGCCTACTTGCCCTCAACCTCAGTAAAGCATCTGGGCAGAAGCCTGGCTCAGGCTGGAGCCTGTAGAGCACTTGCGAGGAAAAGGGACACATCCAGTGTCAGAGCACTGGGAGCAGTCCAGGGATGAAGTGATGGACAAGTGGATATAGTCATGGGAATGAAGTACCACTGTGAGTCTGGAGCTGTCCTGGTCCCACACCGGCCCTGGGGGTGTGGACTTGTCCTTTCTTCCAGACACACAGGAGACATTTCCACCATAAAAGCGGGAGGAGAAGGCACAGACCAGCTCAGCCACCTCATTGGGAATTTGACTGAGTATGAGGGTGAAAAGCCAGCATCTCCCTGGACATTTGGGCTCCAGTATCCCACTGCTGGCTCAAACAGGGACATCTGGACCCTGGACATGTGACCTGTGCTCCAGAACTGGGGGCAAGGTTTGCTGGGCTCAGATGCTCACCCTGGGGACTGCCCAGGGTGCTCTTGCTCTTTTCCTTGCCCTCAGAGTGGTGGGATTTGTTGGTCTTTCCCGAAGGGACTGATGGCTGTGGAGCATCCCCCTACCCTGGACCAAGGGCTGGGCTCAGGCATCATGGGGAACAATCACTTCTGATCTGCTGAAGCTCCATCTGTGTCCTGCCGCAGGGAAATCGTCTCAGAGCCAGACAGGAAGGTGCTGTGAGCTTTTGGCATCTGCTGCCATCACTACATGGGGTGCTCAGTGACAGAGTGACCCCAAAGTCAGGTCCTTCTCTAGGGACACCTGATGCATCTGTGGCGTGAGTGAGGCAGCAGCCGTTCTCCCTCGCTGTCCAGGTGGGGGGCTGAGGTCCCGGAGCCCCCCTTTCCCTGCCAGGAGTGCTTTTGACAGACAGACCTCCCTCCTCCCTCCCTGCTCCGCACGCAGCCATCCTCCACTCAAGGCAAACCTTTCCTTCAGCCTCGCTCCTCACGTCCCCGGCTCTCCCCGGCCGCAGCTGGGTGCCCACCCCTCCGTGCCGGCCGTCGTTTCCCCGCTCCCCCTTCGCCCTCCCCAGCGCCGGAGAGAGCGAGACGAAAAGTGTCGGAGCGGGGAGCGCATAGCAACAGGGTCTAGGATGAAGCAGGTTCGGCAGCAGCATCTCCGGAAGGTGAGAGCCGGGAGCGGGGATGCCCCAGGGACAGGAGTAGGGGACCGGTGACAGGTGACAGCCAGGAGCGAGGGTACCCCAGGGCTGGGAGAGGGAGCAAGGATAACCCCGGGCTGGGAGCGGGGAGCGGGGGAGTCATTCCCATCGCCCGCATCCCGTCCTCGGGAGCCTTCGTGGGCAGCCAGCAGGGATTAGTGGGGTATTCGGGAATCGTGTTCGTGCTCGGGGCCGAAGCGAGACCGTGGGCAGCGGGATGGGGCATTTCGTGCCCACCGCTCCTCCTGAACGGGAGGCAGCGCTGCTGGCAGCAGGTGCGGTGGGTGACTCATGTTGTGTCTGGCCGGGTGCCGTGGGTGGCACCGGGGGCAGAGCTGGCTCCCCGCAGCCTGGCACCCCCGGGGAGGCGGCTCCAGCATCCTCGGGAGTGCCCGGGCTCGGGGTCCCCCCCGCGGGATGAGCACAGGGGGCTGGGCAGTGCCTTTCCCACCTGCAGCTCGGATTGCCTCCTCCTCCTGCTCCGTGGGGTTTAAAGGGGTGTGGGTGATGTGGGGTCAGCTGGGAGCTAAACTCTGGGTTCAGAGCAGAGCAGGCAGAGTTACAAACCCTTTTTTACATCCTGCTGGAAACCCTTTTTAACCCAGTTGTCAGGCTTTCCCATCCTAGGCTCCCCTCCATTGCCACTTCGCTCTTACCACTCTGAGTTCCCATTTCCCCCCAGGCTGGGGACTGAGTCCTTCCTCTGGGGACACGGTGGAGCAGGGTGGCAGAGATGGTGTCAGGCACAACTCCATCATGGGGATGTGCTGCTGCTGAAGGGGTCAGCTGTTCCTGGAACGTTGACCCAGGGCTGGGAGCCTCTTCAGCTACACCCTGTGCCAAACCATGCCCATTGAACACGGGGCAGGTTGACTCTGTTGAGATGAATGACAACCCAGGAGAGTTTCATTCTTGCCAGGAAATTCCTAGGATATTGGAAAATGACGTAAAAAACCCAGCAGTTTCCTGGTTACAGCCTGCGGGCCCTGACAGCCTATTTCTCCACTCTTGTTTGGAGGCATCCTTTGGCTCTTCTCTTTCTTCCTCTTTCCTACAAATTGCTTTTCCAGATGGCTTTGTGACTGCAAGATCCATTAAAAATGGTCTTTGCCCCTTCCAATGCCTTTCTGAGTTACTTGATGCTGGTGACCCTCTTTAGCATTTATTCAGGAATTTATTTAGTCCTGTGATGATTAGTTGGGATGGAAAGCAGATGTCTCTGGAGTTTTTTCCCCATTCCCAGTGCTGCTCAAAGCCCTCTGTCCTTCATTACCCAAAAATACCACTGCTGAGCACCAGATGGAGGACCTGGTGCTCACAGCCCCCTTGGGACCACTGTGTCCAGTGCTGGCATTGGGCTTGCCTGGAGCTGGTGGTGGCTGATGAAGAGATGTGCCCATCCCCACCCCAACACCCACCCAGGATCCTGACAGCCTCCTCTTCCTCTTATTGTGCTCCACTTCCCATTGGTGAACTGGAGTTCTAAACCTTCCTAGCAGACGTATTTTAGACACACGGAAACACCTCTTGATTAGAGAAGACCTTCCTCAGGCTCTAAGGATTTCAGGTTGGTTTTTGCATAAGAGTATTTCTGGAAGAGTTGAGTGGTTGTTTTCATTTATTTGATTATTTTCTTTGGTGTTTATTTGGTAGAAACGGACTAAATCCCACTGGAGCCAGTGGTGGGAGCCATGGTTCCTGCTGCCCCTGCCTGGCTGCTGAGCAGCATCTTCCTACCTGAGCCACTGCCCTCCTCTGCCTGCCACAAATGGCCTTGAAACTTCCCCAGTGCTTTCAGATGAAAAACCACAAACCTTTGTGCATCTTCCCTACACCTTGGGGATTGCTGTAATGAGTTCGCTTCAGCCTCAGCCATCTCCATCCTCCCTGTGCTGGCTCCACCATCACTTGCTCCCTCTCTGGCATCGTCTGTGATCCCAGGCTGGGGTCACCCAGGGTCAGTTCAGCCCTTTAAGTTCTTCCCCACCACAGCAGTGCTTTTTTACTTTGCTTTCTAAGTGATATTACATCTGAATTAATTTTTATGCCTTTTTAAGATTTTTTTTTTCTCTCAGAGATTAACAAGCAATTCAAACTAATCCGAAGTGACTCACGCTTTGGAGACTCACTGTGCTCAGATCCACAGGGGAGAAATCTGGTGCTGGGTGGCATTTCTCTTGCTCAAAGGCTGTGAGCCACGCACAAAACACTGACAAAATAACCCCACAATGCCAGCTTGAATGGAGACAAAATAGGGTGAAAACATACCTTTGATCTGGCTGGAGCTTTTTTACTCAGATACAGCTGAATTTTGGTTTAAGTAAATTGGTTTAGAGAAAATAATTAGCACGGAGCCATTTCCTTACAGACCTGAGCTCTTATCTTGGCAGAGACTAAAGTGCTTTTTCTTCTCAGTGACCTTTTGCTTTGCTGACTTCTTTGGGAGCATCTTTTGGTGAATAATGGAAAGTGATGCTGTGTTCAAAGAGGCCGTGGTTGCCAAGGGAGCTGTTAGTCCCCATCTGTTTATAACTGTGAGACTGGAGCCCTGCTTGAAGGATGGCAGCTGACAGTGGAAAGCACTAGAGCAATGCTGTAACACTGGAGCACTTCAGCTGCTGCTGAAAAAGAGAATTCCTGTTATGACAGAGGCTGAAAGAGAGCATTAATCCTAAAAAAAACCCTCTAGAATCAAGCTGGTGTGTGAGATTTCCACCAGTCAGAAGAAGGGAGGAGTGCTTCCCTCTGTGATTTGGGACAAAAATCGGCTGGAAGCTTTAAATATTGTGCTTTGTAATGAATTTCAAGTCAGGCGAATAGGCAGTTTTTCTGTGACTTCTATGGAAAGGCTGGGATTTGGGGGAATTTTGAGCTTGCAGTCAGGGAGCTGCCTTTGTGCGTGTTTTCCAGCAACATCCCTGCTTGCCCAATGGGGACAACTGTCATTGTCCTTTGGGTTTATCTGACACTTGAGTGGTCTCTGCCTTCTGCTCTGGGGTCCTAAATTTGAGCAGTAGAACTCCAGATAAAGATATTAACAAGGAGGGCAGTCATTACTGAGACACAAGTGACAAACTACATCCCATGGTCCTTGAAATGGTGACTGAGATGGGGACCAGGCCATTTACAGTTTGGAAAAGGCCCCATTGGTTCCTTTAATTTCCTGTTGTTGCTTCTATGTTGATTTCTGTGCTACATCTCATGGACAGGAACCTTCATGTAATGAGATCTTGCAGCTCTGCCTGTGCCCTCCTGCAGGTGTTTAGGATTCAGACAGAAATGCAGGAATTAGGCAACAGGATTTAATGATCTCCCAGCATCCCAGCTTGCTAGTTTTCTGTGATTCAAACCTAGAAAATAAGAGCTTCCCCAGCCTGTGTGATGGACTGGGAAGCATTACTTTGCGGGGGGAAGACCCAACTGTGATGGCCTCTTCCTGGCAGAGATTTTTGTGAATACAGGTTTTAGCTGCTGAAACCTTTGGGAGGGAGTTCAGAGCAGCCTGTCCATCCCCTGCAAGCACAGACAGCTGTGGGTCACACACTGTGTGTGCTGGGCTAATTAGCAGGCACGGCCATGGCCTGGAGGTGTTGCTAAACCACAGAGCTGTGTTGAACAACTGCAGGAGGGCTGCCAAGTAGTGAGGGTTTTATAGCAACACTATTATATTTGGGTCATATTTTGACTTGTCAGCCTGTGTTTTTGCAACTTTTTCTTCTGGCCCTTGCCTTGTGATGGTGGCACCCAGCAGGGATGGGCTTTTCACGGAGGATTTTGGTGTAACACCTTTGCTGGAGCTGTACATTTCAGGTTGGCTCTGGGCAACTCTTGTCCTGTCCCTCGAGGTGTTTGTGTACCAGGTGGGGATGGGGAGGAGTTTGCCCCTATGTGGTGCCTTTGGGCTGCAGGCAGCGTGTCTGCAGTGCCAGCAGCTGGGGGTTTGGGGTGCACCCAGTGCACCCTGTGCAGGGTGGGAGCTGGCAGCCCTCTCCTTCAGCATCGTGGCTCGGTGTCTCCATGGGAACCAGCAGCAAGATCATCCTCCAGTCCAGCAGGAGAGGAGAGGGACAAGGCTGCCGCTTCCCCTGAGGCCGTGAAAGGGCAGCACTGAGCTCTGATCATCAGCCAGCTCTGGGGACTGGGGTCTGCTGCAGGCTCTGAGCACCAGTGCACACTGGTACAGGAGACCTGCAACTCCCTCTGGCTGATCTCTCCAAACCCAGGTTCCTCTCCCTCAACCACATCCCATGGGTTTGTTCCCTATGATTATGACAGGGAGATGGCTGGTTTGGTTTTTTTTTTCTTCAGAGAGCCCAAGAAGAGAAGGTTTCCAAATGGGCTCCTTCTGCTCTGGTCCTTGTACCTTGTCAGCAGAGACAGCAGAATCCTCCTGTGCCTCAACACAAACATGATCAACTCCCATGCCAGGGCACAGCAATACATGGTGGCACAGGGACAGGATCCTCAATCCAGCCCTTTGTGCTGCCTGGTTTTGCTGTGGGTTTATCTGTGATGAGATCTCACCTGGCAGCTCCTGGCTCAGGCTTTAAGCTCTGGAGTCATTGGGGATGCTTTCCCTGCTCTCCTGAGGTGAGGAGATTGGGGGAATTCAGACTGAACACCTCACTGCAAACCTAAGGTACCCCCATACAAACGTGGAGGTGCCTTCCTGGTGCGTCACTCCAGCCCAAATTGATTGCAGGACTTGCAATTCCACCTGCAGAGCTGAGGCAGTGGGGGGGAAGGGAATGGGTTAATGCCCTGCCTGTGCTGCATTGATCCAGAGCACATTAGGAATTCTGGAAGGAGGTGTCTCATCTCTCAGCAGGGGCAACTGGGAGTATCACTAAATTCCCACACTGCAGGCTTTTGGCAGTTGGAAAAGTGTGAAAAATGCCCGGAGCAATTAATGGCAGCCAGCCAAGAGCCTGGCATGGCAGCACACACGGGGCTGGGTGTCACGCTCCCTGGCACACCATGGTGGTTCTCCTGCTGTCCTCATGCCCATATTCTGCAGGAGATCCAGAAAGTTTATTGTGGCCCCCTGAAAGGATGTCTTTGGAACCTGGGGTTTAGAGTTGGGTCCTGGTGAACCTTCCCAAAAGGAACTGGGACAATCCTACCTTTCCCAGGGGAACTCTGGCCATGTGGGATTGCTTTTATCCCTTTTGTTTGCTCAGTGGCAGAGCAGGCCATTGGCTGAGGTGGGGAACTGAGAGCTGCTGGGACAGAGTGTTCCCAAGGGACAAGTGTCAATGCTGTGGCTCGGGGTCACAAATGCACTCGTGAATTCTTGGCACTTCTTCCCTCTCTCCCACTCTTCATTCTCTGTTTTTATTCCTTGCTCAACCCCTGTCTGCCCTCTCCCATACCCTGGCCCCTCACTCAGCCAGCGACTCCAGATCTCCTGGTAAGCCCCAGCAGCCAGGATGGGGACCTGGGCTCCGAGTGCCCAGAAGACAGAGGGAACTGGACAGGGCGCCTGGATTTCCTCCTCTCCTGCATCGGATACTGCGTGGGCCTTGGAAACGTCTGGAGGTTTCCCTACAGGGCTTACACCAATGGAGGAGGTACTTGGGCATCCTTTGGAGCAGTCAGTCTCCCACCCACTGACCTGGGCTGATAGAATATCCCTGAAGAAACATCCCTTCCCCTTCCTGGGGCTGGAAAATAGCACTTGTGGGGTGAAGCCTCCTCCTGCCCTCCCCATGCTTGTTTAGGGCTTTAACCACCTTTATCCATGAGTGGAAAGGACTTGCAAGCCCATCTCTGTATTCCAGGGGTTTCCCTGTCTCCATGCTGAACCAAACACCAGCTCTCCTCGTGTCCACTAGCTTCTTATTCAGGTGTCCTCCAGGACTCAGCAGGGTCAGCAAACACTTCCTAGCTATGAGAGGAGGGAATGAACCTTTTGCGATGCAAGAGCCCCCAAATGTTTGTTCAACTCCTCCCAGAGCAATAATAACTGGAGAATTTCGTGGTGTCTGTGAAAGATTCAAAGTGAAAATAGAGTTGGGGGCAGAGGGGAAGCACAGCACCAGGTGAATCACAGCCCCTTTCTCCTGCACTAACAGTGAGGTCTTGCTCCTCCCTGTCTTCCTGATTTTGATGTAGATCCCTCAGAGCCACACATATTGAATGAGCTTTATTCCTTGTCACAGCTGGGCTTTAGGTGTTTGTTCTGTATTACTTTCAGGATTTTTTTTTTTTTTTTTCACAGGAGCTTTCTTGGTTCCTTACTTCATCATGCTGGCCATCTGTGGGATCCCCATCTTCTTCATGGAGCTGTCACTTGGCCAGTTCTCCAGCCTAGGGCCGCTGGCCGTCTGGAAGATAAGCCCTCTCTTTAAAGGTGCATGAGTAAAGTCCAGAGCCCCTGAGGGACCTCTGCAAGAGCTCTGATGAGGGCATGCACCACCAGCAGCAACCCATGATCCTCAAAGCTCTTGTTAGAATCAAAAGAACCTGGGGGAAGGTGTGGCAGGCTGGAACTTTGAGTTAGGTGTTTTAGTAGCTGCAGGATATGCATGAGATTGGTCAGTATTTGAGGGCTCTGGATGGCATGGCCAGCTCCAGAAATGAAGATTATTAATCCATCTATTGTACAAAATCGAGCATGAAAGCTAAGCAATACCTGTTAAAAAAAAAAAAAAAAGGTAAGATTAAAGCATTAAAAAAAAAAGTTCAAATCAAATACTTTTATTCTCAGTGTTAAGCTGGTGTAAAATTTTTTGTATGAGGCAGTAGATCATCAATGCAGAGAAGGCATGTCCAGACGTTATAATGGCAGTAAGAGGCTCCCCCAGCAGGTGAACCTTGGACTGGTTGATCATTTGGCTGCTGAGGTGCAGTGTCTGACCCTGCTTTTGGATGTGCTTTGCTCTGCTCCAGCTCACTCCTTCTTTACCCTCTCCTTCCTTCAGGCGTTGGCATGGGCACGATCCTCATCGTCTCCTTGGTGGCCATTTACTACAATATGATCATTGCTTACGTTCTCTTCTACCTCTTTGCATCCCTCACAAGCGACTTGCCTTGGCAGCACTGTGGCAACTGGTGGAACACCGAGCTGTGCCTGGACCACCACGTCATCAAGGCGGGGAACAGCACCCTCCCCGTCAACATCAGCAACACCGTCAGCCCCAGCGAGGAGTACTGGAGGTAACGAGGCCAGCCCGACCCGGCTCTGGGGAGCTGGTCGGTGTCTCCTCAGGGATAGGATGGGGATGGGGTGAGGGGTGAAGGATCTGCATGTCTCACAGCACAGATGCTGCAGGAATCACTCGTGGTTGGTGGTGTGGGTGCAGTGATGGGCTCTCGTGCTCGGCTCTGGGTGACAACTCAGTTTAGCCGCTGGGATGTGGGAGGTGTCCGTGTTCTGGCGCTGCTTTGTTGGCCTGGAGATCTGCTAGACTAAAATGCATCCCACATCTGGAATGGCTGGGAATTTGCTCTCAAGATGCCAGGCATCCCTTCTAGGCTCTTTAATACATGGTGGAGAAATCACTCCAACTGGTCCTGCTTGCTTGGCAAGGAGCTGCCAGTGTCTGTGATTGTTGACAAGGTTATTTTGCAGCAGAGGCATTTCTAGGGTTGGAAGACCTCTGAAGCCTCTGGAAAAAGGCAGCCCATGGCTGCTCACTAGCAGCTCTCCTTCCTCCCTAGCCGATATGTCCTGCACATCCAAGGAAGCTCGGGGATTGGGGATCCTGGGAGGATCCGCTGGAACTTGTGTCTGTGCCTGCTGCTTTCTTGGACTATTGTTTATCTGTGCATCCTTAAGGGAGTCAAATCCTCTGGCAAGGTAAGGGCTGGCTGGTCTTCTCTGGGGGGTGGACCTACAGCGATGCTCACCAGTGCATGCAACCCTGCACCTCTGGGAAAGTGAGACCCACAAACAGCATCTGCTGGGTTTAAGATATTTTGGGGATGCCTTGCACACTCAGACACCAGCAGGGCTGGCACACCGGCCCTGCTGCAGCCTAAGGACCCCAGGGTGATGTGTCCCACCCTAGGGACAGGGCATGAGGCAGCACTTATGCCATGCTCTCATGCCCAGCTCTCCCAGCTGGCTCTGCTCTCCCACAGGTTGTGTACTTCACTGCCACCTTCCCATATCTCATCCTGGTGATGCTGCTCATTCGTGGTGTGACCCTGGAGGGGGCCTGGAAGGGGATCCAGTTTTACCTCACACCCCAGTTTGATCACTTGCTATCTTCCAAGGTGAGTAGGATGTTGTGCAATTTGTTCAAGACACAAAAATGAACCTTCTCCTGCCACCTCCTGAATGCGACAGAGGCAGTTCCCTTACTCAAGTGTCTTTTCTGACCACGTCCTAACCTAAAGCTCTCCTGGTTGCTCCTTGACCAAAAATCTTTTCTCCCACACCTTGTCTGGGCCACTATTCCCATGTGTCTCCACCCCATGCATGTGTTTATGGCTCTGCATGGATGGGATGGTACCAAGACTCCCCTGAGTACCAGGACCATGGGCAGGATCATCCCAGACCCTGTGATGGGCTGATGGGTGCCTGTGGTGGATTTGACTGTTTGTTGTTCTTAAGAAATCCCAGCGTGTGGAGTGGACAGGAGTGGTGGTCATCAAGAGACCACCCAGTTTTACAAGGGCATTTAATGCCACACTGGGCTGGCCCTAAAACATTCTTATTAGCCTTTCCATTAGCCAGCTGATCCACTATGAGTGGTGAGTGTTAACAAGGAAAGGCAAATATCCCATAGGCTGTGCACGCTTGGGGTGCTGGGGAAGAAGTGCCTAGGGCTCTGAGGAGGCAGATTTCTAATGTCATCTTCCTCATGTGGAGGTTTCCAAACCCTTGCTCTTCTCAGAACTGCTTCCTTCCCCCAGGTGTGGATCGAGGCAGCCCTGCAGATTTTCTACTCCCTTGGGGTGGGCTTTGGGGGCCTCCTCACCTTTGCCTCATACAACACCTTCCATCAGAATATCTACAGGTGAGGCTCAGCTGCTGTCTTGTAAAAACTATGGGTTGGGGGGAGCTGTGAAAACCTGAGCTGGGGGGTTCAAAGCCAGCAGAAGGACATAGTGCAGCACAGTCACCTTGCCCTGCTCCTTACACTGGGGGGATACCTGGCAGTTTGAACAGGCTTGAGAGGATCAGAGGAATCTGTGGGAAAAAATTCTCCCAAGCACCAAGGCAGAGCACCCAGCTCAGAAGTTTTAGGCAGTAGGTGCTGAAAACTGAGGATATTTGAGGCTAGAGTTGTGCATGTGTGCACTGTCCCCAGCATCCAGTGTAGTTCACTGAAAGATATGGGTGTTGGACATTTGGTCTGATCCCATCCACAGAAAGCTTTGGAGGAACCCCACAGTGTTATCCATGAAATATATGTTCCTTTTGACCCTGGAAAGCACTTGCCCTGAGGGGACCTGAAGGACAGTCACTGGGTCACCTTACTGTGGCACCTGGGGCTGGCAATGCCACTGTGCACTGGTGGGGGGTGGGAAGGAACAAGCGTGTTCAGAGCATCTTCTTCCTTCTCTGTAGAGACACCTTCATAGTGACCCTGGGCAATGCCATCACCAGCATCCTGGCAGGGTTTGCCATCTTCTCTGTTTTGGGATACATGTCCCAGGAGCTTGGGGTCCCTGTTAACCAGGTAGCAAAAGCAGGTGAGGCCAAATGAAGATGTTTTCCCCTTCCCCCTCTGCCTGGGTGTGCAGAGGAGCATCCCTTCCAGGATGGAATGCACCTGAAGGTGCCAGCATGAGGGATGAAGGAGGATGCTCAGCTGGCCAGGGGGACGAAAGGGGGTGGACAAGTTCCCGTGGTGTAAATATTGAGTAACAAATGATGTCTGATGAAGGTCTGAGCAAGGAGCAGGCTGTTTCTCCACCCTCTGCCACAGGACCCTTCCTGCCCATCTTGCCAGAGTCCTGACATGTCTCTGCTCTGCAAGTCATGGTGCTGCTCTGCTCCATGCAGCCCATCCCCCCATGCCCAGCTCTGTCACCACCTTTTCACCCTGCTGTCCTTTGCCTCCCCTAGGTCCTGGTCTGGCATTTGTGGTGTACCCCCAGGCCATGACAATGCTCCCCCTTTCTCCATTCTGGTCATTCCTGTTCTTCTTCATGCTGTTAACCTTGGGGCTGGACAGCCAGGTAAGGACAGAGCCCACGGAGACAGCCGTGGACTCCAGGCAGCCTGAGGGCTCAGGGGACCTTCTCCTCCTGTACCTGCAGTTTGCATTTATGGAGACCATCGTCACGGCAGTGACAGATGAATTCCCCTACTACCTGCGCCCAAAGAAAGCTTCCTTCTCAGCTGCCATCTGCATTGCCCTCTTCCTGATGGGGCTCATCCTCACAACAGAGGTATGGGTGTGGGATGGATGGATCCATTGTGGGGACCAGCTAGGGACTCATTTTAGGCAGAGCTAAGGTCAGGGGCCAAGTTTTCATATGTGTATTCCTATCAGATGACCAGGTGAAAGAGAGACCAGCTCGGGCTTCCAGAAGGTGTGAGGGCCGAGGGAATAACACAGTGTTATTCCCATCCCTACACCAACCCCATAAGGAGACTGATGTCTCTTGAGGCTGCTGGCTGCTGTCCTCCCCAGGGTCTCCAAAAGTCAGAGGACATGGGTGCGGGTTTATTGGGATGATGGTCCTGGAGATGCTGGCCTCTGTGCTTTGTCTCCACAGGGTGGGATGTACTGGCTGGTGCTACTGGATGACTACAGTGCTGGCTTTGGTCTCATGGTGGTGGTGATCACTACCTGCCTTGTGGTGACACGTGTCTATGGTAAGGGTGCCTGTCCCCACAGGGGCACAGGGAAGGATGTGCTGTCTGTGTGAAGAGAGGGATTTAGAGGAAGCAGTAGGGAAACCAACAGCCTCACAGTGGAACATGAGACTCTGCTTCCACCACCTGTTTCTTCTTGGCTATCACTTGATTCACCTCTCCAAGGACACATTGTGGTGCTGAGCCTGATCCTTCAGGCAGCACCAGCTGGGCCCCACTCCTGCATCTCCCAGATGGGTGGGGGGAGACTGCTGCAGAGGATACAAACCTCTGCTTGTGATCAGTGCAGGGCAGCCTGGTACAGGCACAGGGCTCTGGGGGAAGGATCAAAGCTTCTCAGTCCCTCTCCCTCCTGCAGGTATGAAGAGGTTCTGCCGAGACATCCAGATGATGCTGGGATTCAAACCAGGGCCCTACTTCAGAGCTTGCTGGATGGTCCTATCTCCAGCAACAATGATGGTAACTGCTCAGCTTGAGCTGCTGGATGGTACTGGAAAACCATGGCAGTGCCAGTATCCCTGGGTGACCCCCCAGTGTGATAAGTTACTCTGCTGGCATCTCCTGCCCCAGAGATCATCCTTATGCTGGGAGGTGTCCGTCATCTCCAGGCCTTTTTTGAGCATGAGACCTCTGGGATGACCTCACTTTCTCCCCATCCCACAGGCTCTGCTGGTGTATAACATTGTCAAGTACCAGCCTTCTGAGTATGGCAACTACTGCTTCCCCACCTGGGCAGAGGTCTTGGGCATCCTCATGGGAGTCCTCTCCTGCCTGATGATTCCCATGGGCATGGTGGTGGCTGTGCTCCAAGAAGAAGGGACACTGTGGGAGGTAGGAGGTACTGGGGCCTGGCACTGCTGGGGAGCACCCCAGAAATATTCAGCAGTGAGCACAAGCCCCTGCCAAGTTGGTATCCTCTGGAAATTTCTGTGTCCTCTCTCCTGGAAGTGTGGCCCCTCATTCTGCCTTGCTGCTCATGGGGTGTGAGAGATGGCACATCCCAAAACATTTCCAGCAGTGCTGATTCCCATGACGCCAGGCAGGTACTGAGTAAAACTGTGTGCAGCCCAGTGTGAATGCACACTCCAAAACAAGCCTGCTGTGCCCTGTGAGGAAGCACATGGTCCCCAGTGTGGGGCAGCCACGGGTACCTGGGACTTTGCACCCACTTGGCAAGAGCAATGACACAGCAAGGCAGGCAGCTGCCAGACTGTGCAGGCAGCCCAGATGGGATCCCTGCACTGAAAGGCTCCTCCCAGGAGCAGGTTACAGAGCTGCTGGCTGCTCACAGCTTTCCCAGCCCTTCACTGCTCTCGCCAGGCTGTTAAAAGCAGAGGAGCAGTGCTTGATGCCCTCTCCAAGCAGCAATCCCCTGCTGGAGCACTTGCTGGCTGTAACCTGGCTTGACACAGCCATGGGCACTGTGGCATGGCCAGGAGCCACCTTGGTGGAGGCTAACCCCTTGTCTGAGTGGCTGTAACCCCACAGCACAGGGCTGTAGCCCTACAATAGCGCCTTGCTCCTGCAAGCCCTCACCACCAGCTCCCACAGCCCACGGCAAGACACATAGACAGAACCGCCTTCCCAGAAGGTTTCAGGACGAGCTTTTGACCTCATCCCATCCTCACTGGGGGTTTTTCCAGTCCCTGGGGGCCAGCAGGGCAGTGGGGGTGGTGGGTGTGCTGCAGGGTGGGGTGCTGCCTGGGGAGTGGAGGGTGCAGGGTGCCTGTGCTCCCTCTGCCTGTCCCCTCACAGCGAGTGCAGCAAGCCAGCCGGCCAGCCATGGACTGGGGCCCATCCCTGGAGGAGAATCGCACTGGTGTGTACGTGGCCAGCCTGGCCGGCAGCCAGTCCCCCAAACCCCTGATGGTCCACATGAGGAAATACGGGGGCATCACCAGCTACGAGAACACGGCCATCGAGGTGGACCGGGAGATGGAGGAGGAGGACGAGGAGGAGTCCATGATATGAGGGGACCCGGTGTCTCACAGGCTGAGTGGGAGCTCACCTCCCATTTTGCACAGGTTGCACTGCAGCACTTCAGGACAGCTTGGGGGGTGTCTTTCAAGGAGTAGTCAGGAGCTGCTGACCCTGCCAGGTTCCTCATCACCACCCTGGCCCTGCCAGGACAGAGCTGCTGCCTGTCCTGGTGCCCCCGATGTGTTTCTGTTCAGTGTGACGAACTGTGTGACGAGTCCATGTGTTTGTGTGACAGTGTCTGGTTTGAAGTGTCAGGGCTGTCCCACTCCCACCCGCAGCCCCAGCCCTGCTGTTCCCCCTCAGGGATGTGCAGGGGGGAGGGATGTGCAGGCTGCAGGAGGTGGGGAGAAGGAGAAGGAGCTCCTGTGTATTGATCTGTTCTCTGTTTGTCTGTATTTGGCTCCAATAACCCATAAACACATGTGAGAGAATCTGTAACAGCCTCCATGTCCCGAGGACAGCGTGTGCCAGAGTGCTCTTATCTCATGGAGGTATTCCAGCAAAACCAGCACAAATCAGTGTCCTCCTAAAGCAATTTAACCTAATAAACGAGCAGTTAAAAACAAGTAGAAGAATAAAAGAAAATACTTTATAAACAAACCAGGCTGTAGATCCCCCAAGGAGCTTGGTGGGTCAGCGTGACTCTTCCCTCTGGTGCCTGGCAGGGTTGGGGTGACTTGAAGGAAGGGAAGAGATGTCATAACCTGTCCCTCACATGTGCAGGAGGTCAGGGACAGGTTTCAGCTGGACCCAGTGTCCAAAGAGGACCTGTGTCTATTGCCAAGGGAGATCCAAGGCGTGGCCCCAGGCCTGAGTGCCGCTTTTCCCAGTGAAAGGAGAAGGGCTGGGTTTCAGTGCCTGTGTGTGATTTTGGGATAGATCAACCTATGTTCTACCTCCTGCCAACACTGCTGGCCTGAGAGTCTTGGTGAACTCCTGGAGGGGGCTGTTTGGACCTGATGCTGCCAGTTCCCATCATCCCAGTGTCATGTGTGCCTTCTGCCATGTGCCATCATCTCACCAGTAACAGAGCTGTGTGACACAGCCCCTGCCAGGGTTATCTGGGGGGTCTTTAGCATAGGAGAAAGGCACATTTAGAGGAGCTTCCAGGGCTTCCCATGCATGTCTAGAGGGGCACAGCTCCTCCTGGTCTTTTTTCTGCAAATCTTTGTCCTGGTAAAAGACAAAACCATAGGACAAACAGAAAAATCAGGGTCTGTGTCTGGATTGTGGATGTGCTCCTGGTGCACTGGGTGCAGCACTGTGGCCTGAGACTCCAGGATGAATTCTGTCAGGAGGCTGCAGTCTTCCTCTTTCCCTACAGTACAGAAGATGTAATTACTGCCTTTGCCTCTCCAAGAGTGCAGGATCAGCTCGTACACCTTGTCCTCCTCCTCTTGTCCAGGGATGCTGAGCTCATTTCTGGATGGCTGTGCCCTGCCTTTCTCCTGCAGGAGCACTGATGGCTTTCCCCATCCTCCTCACCATACCCCACCATGGCTGCAGCCCGTGGGGGTCCCCAGCTCCAGCTATTCTGGGCATGTGGGGCACTGGCATCACAACTGTGAAGCTCCTTCGACTGCTGGCCCCAGGTTAATCATTAGAGTCCGGCCATAAAAGCCTGGCTGATGGAAAGTTCGGGCCATGGCGGCTGGGGAGCGGGGAGGGCCTGCCATAAACATTTATGGCCCCAATGAATCCCTCGCTCTAACCTTGACACTATTTACTGAGCAGGAGGCCTCAGGAGGTCACGGTGCTGCCCAGCCATCGCTGTGGGTGCTGGCCAGGGAGCCTGGGCTGGGCTGGCCCCTGGAGGGGCACAAACAGGGGTCTGTGTGGGGTGATGATTCCAGTGTTTCATGATGTCGCTGCTGGCCACAAAGTACCAGAAGAACCAGGACAACCTGACACCTTCCCACAGCATGCAGTTGAAGCTGCTCTGGGCTGACCAAAATGGTCCAGTCTCTGCACGTTTCTGAGCTTTTCCTACCTGCATGGGGTCCTACCATATTCCCCAAATCCTCACTGTGATCCTGCGATCCTCAGGGCTCTCCTTTGGTAGCTGCCATCAACCAGCACCGTGCTGCAGAGCAGTGGGTGGGAAGGAGCCGAGGCCGTGCCAGGGATGTGGTTGGGAGGCCAAAGCTGGCAGTGAGGGAGGACACCGAGGGCAAAAGGCAGTGAGGCAGTGGCACATCCGGAGGACACGTGTCCTGCACCATGCGTGGCTGCCCTGGGCCGGGGGAGGGACGCAGCAGCGGGAACATTCCAGTGCTGACACCTGCCGGGGCGGGGCAGATGGCAGGGACAGGGGGGCAAAGGGGCACCCCAGGGCCTGGGGTGGAGCAGGAACAGGGAATGTGGCAGCCTGACGCCAGTGCCCCTGCAGTACCAGCCCATTTGCATGAGCAAAACCTAGCAGATGGCCCTGGGAGCCCCCCAAACCCTCCCTGGACGTGGCTGGAGGTCCTGTGCCCCTCACCCCATAGCACCAGCTACCTCTAAACTTCCCCAAACTGCCCAGTGGGCACCCCCACCCCCCATCTAGCTTGAACACCCACTAAGGGCTCCCAGACATCAGCAGCCCCCTGGGAAAAGGGCTGGATTGCAATGAGCTGGGTCTGGGCATGACACTGAGCTCCCTGAAGCCCCAAAGATGCTGGGGATCAGGGGTGGGCAGTGTCCAGAGTATCAGCATCATGTAGGCAGCAGGATACCTGCAGTCTCTTCCCAAGGCCTGGTGCCAGCCTTGATGCTTTCGAGGACAGGAGTGTGGTGATGGAGGGACAAGGGGGTGGCAGACGGTCTGAGTCACTGCAGTGACGGAGAATCATCCGTTTCCATGCTCAGAAGTTGGTAGCTATTTATTGCACTTGAACACCAAGAATAAAACTGACACTCGCCCTCCCTCCCACACCCACCCTGCTCCCCGTCCCCCCCCCACAGTGCCCTCCCCAAACAGAGCATCCGATTTGAGCAGTGATCATTCTGTTCACAGCCGCAGGTTCAGAAAAGACAAAGGAAAAAGAAACAAAATCAATCGCCCCCCACCCACCCCCTCCCCAAGTTCCCACTGAATCCAACACGGTCACACTGCTCAACAGTTCGAGTGCACTTACAAAAAGAGAAGAGAAAGGCTTCAGCTGCAACCGTACGGACAAACAGACACGAGGGGACAGGCAGCTACCCCTCCCCGGGGCTTGATTTTTTGTTACGTGACAAAGCTCAGTATATTCTTAATTATAATATATTTTTTGCAATCATCTTAAATAAATATTTCCATAGAGATTTCCTGTAAGTATATATATTTTTATATATATATATAATATATAAGAGAGAGATAGAGCTCTTTTTTTTTTTCCTTAAACCACTGTGAACATATTTTCCCTGCTTGTCCAAAAAATGTTACAAAAGCCCTAAAATTGTGCAACAGTTAGAAAAAAGGGACAACGATCCAAAGAAGGAAGGAGCCACTCGATACAGTCCCCTCCACTGCTCCCCCTCTCCCACTCCCTATTGATGACCTGCAGGAGGGAAGGAGATTCAGATGAATCTGGTGGCAAAGTTGCCACTAGCCCCTGCTCTGGTGCCCCCATAGCCTGCTCACGTCTGGGTTTCCCTGTCTGATACAGATGGGACCTGCACCTTGGGACATGGGCAAAGGCGAGGTCTCTGCTGGCTGGAGGATCTGTGCAGCATCAAGAGTGTGGGGTACACCATAACCCATCCCATGGTGGGGAAGAAGGGTCAGTCTGTCTCCTGGGGTGGTCAGAGGAGGTTTTGTGATCTCTTGCTGGCAGACACGTCTTGGTCCATGGGGCTGTGTGGCTGCCCTCTCACACACAGCACTGCAATCCCACCACGGGCTGCAGAGCCCACCCAGGCTGCGAGGGGATGACTGCTGCCTGCTCCAGCTTCTGGGGATCCATGGGGGCATCCATGGGAGGAGAAGCAGGTTTGGGGTCAGACAAGGATTTGGTGCCTGGCAGAAGGGGCATTTCACGTGAGTTTGGGGTGGAAAGACAACTCTCCCAGCTGTGCCTGGCTGGGATGAGAGGAGGGTGCCTGCTCCTCCAGCAAAGAGCAGAGGCCCAAGAGTGGCCTCTTTGTCTTCCAGAGGGGATGCATCAGGAAGATGTGAGAAATTATGATGTTGCCAGTGGACCTTGGCAGCCAGGAAGGGAAAACAGGCAGCTCCCAAGTCCACCTGTAGAGCTGGGAGCTCCACAACACTACAGCAAGTGTTTCCCTTTAGACATCCCCTGTGGTCTGGGAGAGGTGGAAGAGAGGATGAGTTTGGAGGACTTCTGAGTTTGGTCTGACCCAGGCACCAGGAGACCAGAGGAGAGGAGTTCTGTCTGTGCCAGGAAATTAAATGTGCCATATCCTGATCTCCAGCCTTGAGGCTGATGGGACAGGAGGTCCATGGGGGTAAACTCTATCCCAACAAGGTGGCCTTGCCCATGTTGTTCATTAGGAACATCCCTGGACGTTGTTATTCCCAGAACCATGGTGAGATTGTTGGGGCAATGCCTGATTGCATGTGTCAGGGACAGTGTCAACAGCTCAAAAGTAGAGCTATAACAGCAGCATCCCTGGCTCTTCCAGCCAAAGAAGGATGGTGGAAACTTATTTATATAGCTTTCCTGCAAGTTTAGGAGAAATCAGCAAATGCAAAGGAAGACAGAAACAGATGTTTTCCATGGATACTGAAAGAAAAGTTGATGCTCCATCAGAGCTTGCTGAGATGCTCTGGAGATACAGAAACCCACTCTGGAGAAGAGGGGAAGGTGGGGCAGAGACAGCAGGCAGGACAGACCCCCTAAAGTGCAGGTGCTTAATGCTGCCAGCATGGGCATGTTGGGAAGTTGTGGTCTTCCTTGGTCAGGCTGCAGCTTGACTGGAAGACTAGAATGAGTTTAAACTTCAGACTCTGCTTCCCTCGGAAAGGAGTATTGCGAGGACATCCAGCTGCCTCCTGGGGAGATGACCTTAAGGAAACCCCAAGGAGGAGAAACTCCCTCCAGGAAAACACCTCAGTCTTCCTGGGAGCCAAGATGCTTCTCCCTAGAAGTGACTGTGGGTTCTCAGTGAAAGGAGATTGTATCTACCCCAACACCTCATCTGTTATTCCCAGTGAATCCCACCAGACGCTCAGTCCCAGTCCTTTCTCCAGTAGCAGCTGCTGGAGCAGCTTCACCCTCACAGCCTATCCAAAGTCCACAGCTATCAGCAGCTTCTAAACCAGGCTGAGATGGCATCTGCCCTTCAGCCCCCATGCCCTGATATGATGTCCTCCATCATCGTCCACCTTATACCAATTCCCAAAAATCTTCCTGAAACCTGGTGAGCTTGGACATCAGAAGGTGGATGACATGACTATGGCTGGCTTCAGAGCCAGCTCTGGAGAGGGAGAGAGAGAACTGTGAAAGAGCTAAGTCCTTCCTTTAAAAATTAAAAAAAAAAAAACACTTCAGCACTACATGACTACAGGAAGAAAAACATCTGTAAAAACATCAAAACTCTACCTTATAAGCTAATCCTTTCCCTGCATGGATTTCTGTGCTTTGGGGAACTCTTGCAAGCCTATGGTGCACAGGTCCATCAAAGGCATGGGGAACCCCATGGACGCCCATGGATCAGCTCTGTTATTTGCCCCCAAAAAGGCATCTCCTACATACATCACCAGCAGCCATCGCACTGCTGGCACAGAGGAACACACCAAAACACTTCTCAGGGCCTGTCCATGCCCCAGCAGTTTAGATTTCTTCCCCTCCATCCAGTGGGAAAATATTTTTGCAGTCTGCAAGGATGCAGCTGCATTTGGCATGGTGGCCGTCCCTGCCTCAACAGAGAGAAAAGCATTCAAAACCACAGAAAATGCAAAATACACGCTCAGAATTTACATGGAGGAAACATTTCCTCTCTTTTTTCCTTTTTTTTTTTCCTTTTTCTTTTTTTTTTTTTAGGTCCAAAACAAGCAGTTTTTGTTCATTTCTTTGTTTTTCAACACACGCACCGTCTAGAAAGTTAAACACCATGCAGACGAAGAGAGTGGAGCTAGAGAGTACCCCGGGGCAGCAGTGCTGCAGAAGCCTCACTTCAGTGAGCGAAGAGGCTCCAGTCAGAAAAAAGAGAATGTGAAATGGAAGAATTGCCAGAAAAACACCCACCCTTGGACCTCTCTACCTGACGGCAGAGAGGTGAGACCAACATTCCCGTTCCTTGCCATGTCTTCTATCTGAAAGCCACATGCTGGTGGCACTCCCAGAGCCACCGCTGTGGTTTGCCCTGCAGGAAGACCCATGGGGTGCAGGAAGGTGCCATGGCAATGTGGGTGCCCCTGGAGATGGGTGCCCCTGGAGGTGGGTGCCTTTGTCACCCAACGCTGAGGGACAGAACGGGACAAGCCACCATGGTGTGAGGAGGGGGCTGGCAGCCGTGGGACCCCTGGTAGGAGCATCGTGGCAGAACAACCCCACTTCAAATGTAAACGCAACGAAAAACAGCAACCCCTGAAAATCCCCCCTCCCTCCCCACTTAAACAGTTGAATGTTTCTAGTTATTACATAAAGATCCATTTCAGCAAATACTCAAAATCAAGTTACGAAATACACGGTAGGTTGGTTTCTTTTCCCTATAAAAAGGCATGCGCTCAAAGGAGAAGACAGCGAAAGGCTCGTTTGTTTTCGTTGAAGCACAATCAGATTCTGCAGTTTGTCACTAAAGCTTGCATTCCTTGTTGTCGCTGGAAGGAGTCACGTGGGCCATGGAGGTTTGTGCCCCGAGCCAACAGCCAGCTTGGCTGCCCCCTTCCCATCCTGGGAGTCGGGAGCAAGGGAAGGCCAGTGCTGTGTGTGGGGGGCAGGGATGGTTACTGGGGTGAAGGATCCGGGCTGGGTGGTGTGTGAGGAGGAGGGTGCAGGGGCGATGCTACCACCCGGACATGGATGGGAGAGTCCCAGCTCCCGTCTGTGCTGATGTGGTACTGGAAAGCAGTCATCATTCTCCTCCTCTCTTCTCCCAGCATCGCCAGTCTGCTCCAAAGGGAGAAGGGAGGAAGGAGGGAGAGCATCCTTCTTGGCACAGCAGTTGCCTGGAGCCAGGGTGCAAACCTACTTGCTCTCCTCGGAAGGAGCCAGCCTGCGCTGGGAAGGGAAAATGAACAGATAGCCTTTACTCACCCATCCAAACATGGCCCTCCTTGCACAGGTACGCATGAAAAATGGACTTGGCAAATGGATTGAATTGCAGTTCCCTGGACGAGGCTGCTGGGAAGCAGGAACTCAGGTTGGGAGCAGGCGAGATTCATGACAGCAGACAGGGATCTCGATAGCAGCAAAGCAAAATCCACCAGCACGCAGGGAGGATGCAGCAGAGAGCGGCTCAAAACTGCCCCCCTCTTCCTCGGAGGGCTTCCAGCACAGGTGGGGATGGAGGTGGATGATGAATCTGAGCCCAGTTCAGGAGATGTGCTGGGTAGTGAGGAGGCCCACCAACGCTATGCAGCCAATGAGGGAGGCCTGTACACCGGGTTCAAGTTCGTGGTTTCTATTTTTCTGGTTCATGCAGAGGGAGGGGGCCCAGCGCCATGACCCCGGCAGGGTGGGGGGTTTGATGGGATGCTTGTGCTGCACTGGCGGGGCTGTCGTGTGTGTGCGGTGAGAAGCGAGGGGTTATTCCAGCGGGAACCAAGCAGCAGAGCCAACAGCCAAAGTCCCGTAGGTGAACATGTCGGAGGGGGTCTCCCCTTGGTAGTCAGTCAGTGACAAACCCAACACGGGCAGGGCCACGCTTCAGCTGCAAAACACAAACAGGAATTTGCTTTGACCATCCCTTTGGCAGAGCATCCCTCTCCCCATCGCTACCTCACAGCAATCAGCCAGCTCCCCACCACAGATCCTCAGGGCAGGATCTCATATCCTATGAGCCTCAACGCTGCAGCAAGGCCACACCCAGCCCTCCCTATCCCTCGTGCCCCACCCTGGATGCTCACAGGGCTTACTGCGGTAGGACCGAGGGCGCGCCGGATCTGTGGAAGTGAACAATCTGCCATTTGCCGTCCCGGCGGTGCCAGATGCGGGTCTCCTCAGACTGGGCAGTGCGGGGGATCCCTCCAGAGTCCACGTACTGCGTGATGCGGATGTAGGCAATGCAGGCAGACTCGTCTCCCATCAGGTGGATGTGGGGGTTCAGGATCGTCGTGTGCACGGGCTTGCTGTTCCGGGACCACACTGGAGAGGGGACAAGCACAAGTGGATTTAGGCAGGGGAAGGAGTTTGGGTGGCTCTTGCTCAAGGTGGCAGCAATGTGGGAAGGGGAGACACTTGTGTGAAGCTCTCTGCTTGATGGGGCTGAGTAAATGCTGTGCAGGTGGATTCAGGCTGGTTCCATCTAGAAAACAGCTAACCCAACAACTCCTCTACAGACACCTGGCCCCAGCTGACCCAACAGCTCCTGCTGAGATCTTCCAGATCAACCAGAGATGCTCCCACAGCAACCCTAACCCTATTCCCTCCAGCAAACCGATGGAGGTCAAGATAGGCCCAGGGGAGGTGGGAGGGGTCCCTCAGAAAGCAAGTGAGCTGCTTACGGTTTTCAAAGTAGAATCGGTGGAAATCCAGGCCTTCCACAAGGTTTCCCAGAGCCTCAGGCTCAAAAGCAGTCATTCCAGGATCACACATCTTCCTGGGGAGCCAAGGAGGGGAGAGAAAATGGAGAGGTTATCTCACCACTTCTGGCATGAGAGCCTGAAGAACCCAAACGCCTCCTGCTCGGGGTGTCTCTCTCAGCCTGAGGCTGAGGAGTGTCTGAACTAGTGAGTAATTCTTGCAAAAATCTACCTCAGCCCTGCATTCTGCCCAACCACCTCCCCTCCTGCCTACTGCCTGTAGCCAGGACCCCACCAAAGCAAGGTGCCTTCTCCATCAGTCACCCTCTGCAATTAAACCTCCTCAAACATTGTCATCTTCTTTACAAGAAAGGAAGACATCAGGGAAAATACTCATATTATCTGCTCTGTGTCAAAATATCCCTGCTGCGATTCTCTGAGGCAGGGATGATGACCTGCACTCACTCAGACACCACTAATTAAATCAGCCTTGGACACAAGAAGAGGTGTACTCTGAACAGCATCAGCTCAGCAAGCAGAAATCATCCATGCTTCAGAGCAGCCTGTGGCAATCTGGATATAATGGATTCCACAGATACAAACACTTCTTTCACCATAAGTCATGTTTACAATTATTCCTCTTTCTGCAAACCAAAAATTGGGCTCATCTGTGACAGCAAGAGCAGAGAACTGTGGCCAGCTGAGCACAAGAGCAGCATCAGGCTGGGAAACTGATGTCTCCTTCTTCTCTTGGATAGTCTCCACTCTCCCCCACTACATCAACCTGTGCAGCAGTAAAAAATCTCATGGACAGCACTGCAAGGGTGAGAGACCCCGGTCTGGGAGGATGAGCCCTCACCCAGCCCAAACCCACACTGGGCACACTCACGTGTAGGACTCGAAGTCACCATTGCTTATTGCTTCAATCAGCTGCTCTGTGACTTTAATGATCTCTTGCTTCCGTACTGTTGTTTTAAAGAGAAAAGGGAAATAAAAGGATAAAACAAACCAGAAATAGGTGCTGGTGTTACCATATTGGCGAGAGATCTTTATCTCATCAGGGACAGGCTGGTGTTGGCTGAAAAGCCTTTCTAAACTGGGACCCTCTGCCCCAGGAACTCACAGCAGAGGCCAGCTAGGGCAAGTTGGACCAAGGATGCTCTCACCCCCCTCTGAAATGGGAGGAGAGGGTCTCAGAAGGGAGGAGAACAGGTGGGTGGCAAGTGCAGCCACCTCAGGAGACAAAAGAAGGGACCCTGCACAGGGCACGGAACTGTGCAGCTGCTGCCAGAGATTCCAGGCACTGCCAGTTCATCTGGGAAGGGATGGGCTGCAAGAGCAGCTTTGGGGCTCCCAGGGATGCAGGAGGAGCTGTCAGAGGTAACCCCGAGCTTATCAACAAGGCTCTGCTTCAGATGCAGATTGGCGCTTGACTTTTTTTTTCCCTTTGCATTGTGACTAATGAAAGGAGAGGGAGCACATTCCTAGCAGTTGTTCAGAAAGGCGAGGGAATCCCATCACTTCCTGAGCACCACCTGCCTCCACATCCAGGCTAGAGCAGCCCCTCTCCAGGAGGACAAGTTGTCCCATTAGCTCTCATGTCAGGCCAAAGCTCATCTTGCTTTGTGCCGAGATCACTTCATCGAGAGACTTTACAAATTAACACCGATAAATTATTCCCTGGGTTATTCTTAGAGAGCTGCCTCTGGCACGCAATCGGGTGACAGACAGGGATTTCCCCTGGAGGCTTTTCCCAAAGGGACACTTATTTTAAAAGAGCAGCCAGGCTGCTATCCCTGCAGATTTCTGCCATTTCCACACCTGCTTTCAGGGAACATCCCTGTTAATGGGAGCACCTCACTCCTCATCAGCAGGGCTCCAGCTGCTCATGTCAGCAACCCAGCAGTGAAACCACCTGAGGAGTTAAAGCAACTTTTGACAGGCCCTGAGGCAGCTTGATGGTGGTGGGTTTTGCTGCGGCAAATACCTCGTGAGGGGTGGCCAGACCCATGGGCACCCCTCCAAAACAACCTGCCCACCTTCCCCCTTGCCCTCACTGGTACCTTTGGTGTCTTCATCCTCAATGGTGGTGTTGGTGCTCTCCGAAGATTCCTGAGCAAAGAACAGAAAGGAGACATGGGGTGGTGAGGAGAGTCTTCTCCCTGTGCCAGGTGGTGCTCGTGTGTTCGACAGCCCCCCGAGTCTGACCCCACAGCGCTCAACTGTGCCAACAGACAGAAACCAAGGAAAACGCCAGCAGGTCCAACCTGTCCTCAACCACAGCTCTAGGGCAGCACTGGCAGAGCCCTCCCTGACCTCCACTCCTTGTCGCCAAGGGCACAAGAGGTGGGCTGTGGAGGGTCTCGTAGGAACGGCGCTGCCTTTCCTACCGACACCTGTGGGGACAGAGATGGGGGCAGGTCCGGGGGCCATGTGGTGGGTTCCTAGGAGCGTTGCCGGAGGGGCAGGGAGAGGGGCTGTGCAGGGGTGGAAGACACCATGTTGACTGTACAATAAAGAGAGAGATGTACAAATTAACAGCGAGGAGGAGCTGGGATGAGAAAGAGGGGACTGTGCAGGAGTGAGAGAGACCACACTGACCGCAGAGTAGGGAGAGAAATGTACAATAAAACAGTGCTTCCAAGACCCACATGGACCACTGAAGGCTGAGACACAGCTCTTTCAAGAAACAGCTGAGCACTACACAGATTTGGGGGGAGAGGGGTACTGACCCCCTGTCTCTCTCCGGGAGCCTCATCAAGGCAACTCTGCTAGCGGAGCTAGAGCAATGGCTCTGCTAGCTCTTCCCAGCAGAGCCTTGCTTGTGTATTACCCAGAAGACCCCGATGTAGGTTGGCAAGGTGTCCCATGACCATACAGTCCCCGCAGAGGCATGGAAGGTGTTTCTCCAAGGCTCCTTGGACCGATGCAGCCTGCAGACCTGAGTCAGGAGAACTGGGAGAAACGGCATGAGAACCCATCAGCAAGAACCAGGGCTGGCTTCCCACCAGGTGGTGGCCAGCAAGGGCCTGCACCAACCCTGTTAATGGGGTTTGTGGGTGATACGGCTTTGAGGATCTTCCCTCCAACCCCGCTGTCCCTTCTTCCCTACCCCGAGGTAACTTCCAAAAACGGGGGAAGCTGGAACATGTGGAGAGGCCCAGCAATATTGGCATTTAGGAAGATGAAGGACACTCACCATTAACTGAACGCTGGAACTGGACTTTCTTTTCTGGAAAAACAAGGAGAAGAGATGGAACAGGAAGAGACACAGAGTGAGAAAGGCTGAGAGCAGCACATGAAAGGCAGCAGCTCCTGAGCCACCCTTCTTGGTCCTCATGGGCAAATGAAAGGCGCAGAGGGGACTCGTTGCTCCTGTGGGGACATGCCGCTGGCTGCAGTGTTGGTGGTGACTCGCCAGCTCCCTCCCCGCATTCCTGCCAGCACTCTTCTCTACTGACCTGCCATAATCTCCGGGGTTGCTCATCCCAAGGACCTGGCTAGTCCAAAAGGGAATCTCCTAGGCGTCAATGACCACTCTGGTGGCCTGTGACCAGGCTGGCAAGCTCACAGGAACAGAACTGGGATACTGAACAGCTAAGGCAGCTTCACCACAGCCCTGTGTCCCATGTGAATGCTGTACTGACTTCTCTGGGTCTGCTCTGGGTGCATCTGCAGATGGCACTGACTGGTGTGGAGACACTCCTTTAGCTTTGAAACTAGACCAGTCCCTAAACTGGCTGGTTTAAGGCCAGCAAGGCATTAAGGCCTCAAGGCAGACCCACAGTGTGGGAAGCAGTCCTGAGCACAGCTCCAGTACTTTAAATCAGGACTCCAAAGAGAAGACCTGCACATTTATCTCCATCTTTGACCACTACCACTAGGCTTTAAGGTTTTTGGGTTGGATCACCCCATATCCACTCTTCCGCTTGCAATCCCAAACTACTTCTGGACTCTCCTTCCTTACTGTGCTCTGCTCCCCATCTCCATCTTTAATTTAGCTAGGAGACAGAGGGACATGCACGCTGACCTCATACCCCTTCTGCACCTCTGGCTCCCAGGGAATGAATCCCAGTGTGCATCAGGGAATACCAACGTGCAGAAACCAGAATCTGCAGTGCCAAATAACAAAGTGCTGTACCAGCATATTTAACAAGGCACCAGCTGTGCCTGCTCTGCAGAGGGAAAAGCAGCACACACTCTGCAAATCTCTTGGAAAAGTCCATGGAGCGACCCATTAGGGTGCGTGGGTGGGCTACAGCATAAAAATTGATGATATCCATTCCCCCTCATTGCTCCTTTCACATCCTAACTGGCTCCTACCAGCATCCTCAATGAGTTTCCTCCTCTACTACTGCTGCTCTCCTATTCTTCACTAGGTTGTAGAATCATGGAATCACAGAATGGTTTGGATTGGAAGGGACCTTAAAGATCATCCAGTTCCTAGACCAGGTTGCTCAGAGCCCCATCTAACATGGTCTTGAACACCTCCAGTGATGGGGCACCCACAGCTTCTCTGAGCAATCTGTTCCAGTGCCTCAACACTCTCACAATAAATAATTTCTTCCTTACATCCAATCTAAACCTACCCTCTATCTGTGTGAACCCCCTTATTCTATCACTCCATGCCCTTGTCCAAAGTCTCTCTCCAGCATTCTTGTAACCCCTTTAGGCACTGGGCCACCTGCCAAGTCTCATCCTTCCTTCACCAAAAAAACCCATGTCCTAAAGGGCAGAGTGAGCTGTGGTATTTTGTCAGGAACCTCATGGAGAAAGGGAGCCCCTGGAGCTGGGCTGTTGCAGGAAGGACTGACAGCTTCTGCTACCCAAGGACATGAGACAGGGCAGCAAACTGCAGAAATTTCAGACGCCACAGAATGCAACACAAAGCAGTGACGGCGTCGATCTGGACATACAGTGACAGGATGCAACATGGGGCAGGGAGCTCATCAGTTTAGGACGGGACAGGATGCGACATGGGGCAGTGATTCCATTAGTTTACAATGGGACGAGATGTGACACTACACAGGGCAGTGAAAGTATCATAGCTGCTGGGAGCAGAGGACCTCCTATGGATCCCAGAGCAGGGCTCAAGGGGGATTTCTGGTCCCAGGAATGCTTTTAGTAGGTGAGGATGAGTTTTGAGCCTTCTGAGCCTGGGCTGGCACCGTGCTGGTGTTGGAGGGCTGTGCAGATAGGCCAGAGGGCAGGTCCAGCTGCCTGCTGCCCACCAGCACAGCTTTGGGCAGGAAAGGCAGGGCTGGCTGCCTGGGATCTGCCTGCTCTCATGGGGATAGCCAGTCCAGCACATTACTCCAAGTGGGGACACAACTCTTATGACAGTGACCCACACCACGTGGCCCCGCTCTGAACAGGCAGGACCATTCCCTTCCCACTGTGCCAACCACTCAAGGCAGGCTTCCAGGTTCCTACCTTGCTTTTCCAGCCAGTTAAAGAAGTTAACACCACTCAGCAGTGTCCTGACATCTGCTGGTTGCCCAATGGGCCATTAGAGCTTCACCCACAACACCCAGCTCCCCGTGCGCCTCTGAATGAGTTATGCTGCAGGTACCCTCAGGCTGAGCATGGTAATGAGAGGTGGGGATGGTTATGCTGAAGGTGGATAATGCAAGGAAGCTGTTGGGAGTGAGCTTGTCTCTACCTTGTCTTCTCCTCCTGCACCTTCCTGGCCATCTAGCCAAGCTGTCTCCTCTTTACTTGTTGAAAAAAGTGGCAATAAAAAAGCAAATTCATTCTCAGAGCTTGTCCACACTCTTCAGATGAGTGCTGGTGGGTAGATTGCATTTGGAATGAAGCCTCATGATCTGCTCCCTTCTCACCAGCAAGGGCTGAGGGCTGGGGATGCAAACCAGCCTCGCTGATCCCACTCTGAAACCAGACTCTCCTCACTGAATTTCAGTGAAGAGCTAGAGGGCTGTTCACCCAAACAAGCTATTTTGCTACAGTAGGAAGTGCCTCTATTCCCAGGATAGTGCCTGCCCTCAAAGATCCTTTGAAGTGCAATAGGGAGCATCATTAGCAAGTTGGGCTGGCAAATGGTTGTCTACCACAACAGAGAAATTCAAAGCTGTCCCTTTCTGCTGGAAAATTAGATTCAGGACTGTGCCTGATGAAGCCTCTTCATCCAGCAATCTCTCCTTTAACAGCTTAAAAATGCATCTTCTCTTTGGTCTCACCTGTGCTCCAGCAACTTGTACCAAGTCAGCTCTACCTGTGGTGTCACATCTTAGGTGACTCTCAGAAGCAACTGGGACTTCACAGCAGCAGAGGACAGGCCAGCAGTGGTTGGCACATGGGGTGTTGTGGATCTGCCAACATCAGCCCTATTAATTCTGTCCTGGGAATCTCATGATATCCTAACAGCCCAAAGTAATGTCATCTCAGACACACCCAGGCCATCAGCTTCATGCTGCAGAATAACACTCCATGGCCAGAACGGCCTCTTGTGGAGCTGAGCCCAGGTTGGGAGGGTTGTGTATGGTCTCAGTCCTTGCAGGCTTCTCCTGTCCCAGCTGCTGGGTCTGGGAAGTGAGAGAAACACATGCCATCCCTACACCTCCGCTTCACCAACCACTCCTACTGAGGAAGGAGGAAGCTGGCTGAGGGCTCTACTCTTCCAAAAACCCTACACCCATCACAGCCCTGCACCCATGCACAGTTGGGTGCCCGCAAAAGGGCAGGAGAAGGTTCTGTAGGTTCTCCCAACAAAGGACCTCTACGGAGGAAGGAGAGTGGCCACACTGCAGTCGGGCTCCCAAAGCTCTGCCTGACGATGGAGGATGTCACCACGATGGAGGATGTCACCACGCCAGCTCTCCCTTGCTGAGTGATCCATTGTATTCATGAAGGGAGCAGGTAAGGAGAGAAAGACCCTTGCATGGACCATTCCTTCCTGCAGGAGGAGTTTGACAGAGCTCAATAACCACTGCTATCCACCACATCTCCATGTCACCAGAAACAGCAGAATTTTGCTGCCTCCGGGAGCTGCCTTGTCCAGGAGCAGAGCTGCGACCCCATCTCGGAGAGGCTGATGAACCTGCAGGCTCTGCAGCCCAAGAAACAAGATCCGCCAAGCACCAGCTTGTTTTTAGGGCATCACCAAGCCATTCACTCTGTCGAAGCATCACCATGTTTCTTTGCTGTCTGCACTGGGCACAGGGGAAAAGCAGCACTGCCAAGGGGGTTAAAAGCACCCATGTGTCACCCAGCAGCACACCAGCCCTTGGGACAGGATGGGACAGGAATTGGGACCAGTCTCACCAGCTGCAGCAGGACCCCCATGCTGAGTGAGCAGGAGATGAGGCCACCCATCCTGCTAGATGGCTGCTGTTGGAGCCATGGTCCTGGGCTGCAAAGCTGCCTCCTCCTGTCCCCTGTCCTGGTCCAGCCTCTGCCTCTCCCCCTTCCTGGGAGCAGCGAGGGACAAGCGCATCTTGCCGGCAACGAAAAGCAGCGAGTTCCCGCCGTGCACCCTCCAGCACCAGCCCACTCCCCTCGCCCGCTGCGCTGCAAAGCCTCCAGCGTGCTGCCTGTCCTGGCAGGAGCCCAGCCGGTGGCACGGGGACACACCGGGACAGCCGAGCCAACTCAACAGCTGCCCTTTAAAGCGCACAGGGTGTCGCAGGGACTGCCGGCGTGGCGCGGAAACCACGGGCACAGCACGGAGACCCCCACCGCCAGCAGGGCATGGAAAGGCTCACCGCCGGCACGGCACAGAGACCCCCAGCACCGCCCCAGCAGCACCGGGGCTGAGCAGAGGGCACCGGGGCTGAGCTTACCTTCACGCCGTCATTCTTCTTGTTGCCACCACTTTTGCCTCCTGGAGAGAGGAGGAAGGAGATTAGCAGAGCCAGGCAGGGCACGAAGACCAGGAGGGCGAGGATCAGCAGCATGGTGCCGGGTGCCAGCGCGGCAGGACCCCCGGGCCCGGGTGGTGGCGTTCGTCTTCTCTCCAGCAATCACCGGTGCAACCCGTGGGAGCTCAGGGGCGACCTTGCCAGCACTGTCCTGTCCTACCCCGGTGGCTCTTGGCCAGGGGCATGACCCGTGTCCTAACGTCACGCCAAGTCCCTGGGGCCCGGCAGGGCTGCCCGGCAGAGGCGGGCTCTGGCCGGGCGGTGCTGTTGACCCGGCGTGTGGAGTGTGGAGGAATGGGCTGCCCGCCTGCCGCCCTCTAATTTTAGCCCCATGCTGCCGGGATCATGTGCTGCCGGCCCGCCGGCCCGACAGCTGCAAGCCCGCATTTTGACAAGGGTGAAAAGCAGGCGCCTTGCCCTGTGCCCACCCACCGCTGCCGACACTGCCCCAGCCCCCGCGGCTGCAGAAGCCACCCCAGTCCCCTGAACCCCCAGCGCAGGGCGGGGTCGGTGGAGCCCAGTGCCTGTCGCCCACCAGCCCTGCCCCAAGCGTGCTCCCGGGGAGAGCACGGGGAGATTTGGTGAGCCCTCGGGCCGTGCGGGGGACGGGCAGCACCGGGAGAGATGCTTTGGAACTTCCTGCCTTTTGATGCTTCCTGTCCGCCTCTCCCGGCGTGGGGCCTGACATCGGATCCCCCCAGCTGCTGGACTCCTCCAGCGCCCGCCACAAGTGCTAAATGTGTCAGCACGATGCCCCCACCTCCCCACGACAAATTCAGATATCAGCCCTGGCCACAGCCCTCTGTCCTGGCATCCCTGCCCACCTGCTACACCTGACACTCGGGAAGCCTCAGCAAAGCACGCTGAAACACCCAGTTAACCCCAAACAGCTGCCAGCAGCCAGCTCAGCAGCGTGCAGGGCTTGGCTGGTGTGTCCCAGCCCCTAGCACCGCTGCAGGGCTATCCCCAGCACTGGGGAGGGCTGGAGGTGACAGCGGGAGGATGAGCTCTGCAGTCACATGGCTCCATTTGGTTCCACGCCTGGGGAATCGCCTGTGAAATCCCATATGCGGTGAGGTGTTCCCAGAGGGAACAGCTCTCAGGGAGGGCACTGGAGCAAAGGGGCTTCTGGCTGCACTGAGACCTCTCCAGTGCACAGGCTGGGCTGCCATGCTCGGTCCTGTCGCCATGGCAGCCCTCGGGATGCAGGGCGGCAGGAAGAGAGTGGGGAATCCTGCAAGGATTAGCATCCACCTGCCTGGGGAGAGACCTGTGAGATCCTGCTGCCATCTGCCTGCAGTGGCACTAGGGGCCTTTCCCTACTCCCGATGCAGAGGATGCTCTCTGTGAGTCACAAACATCTCCAGGAGGACACAAAACCTGCTGCTTGAGCTCTGGCTGCTCCCAGCACCCACATCCCCATCCCTGCACAGGCCACATGGTTGGGTGCATGCAAATCCCAAAACCCTAAAGCATTGTGGATCACTGAGCCTCAACCACACACTTCTTCTCTTGCATCTCAAGCCAGCAGCCAGCCTGGAGGTGCCAGGTGACCTCTCCTGGAGCAGCACCCTAAGCCACACATCCCCAGAAGCACAAGGCTGCAACCTCAGCCTCTCTGTGACACATGAGGCAAAGCCTCAGCTCCAGCTCTCCAGGGATCCTACAGATTTGCCCTGGATATCCTGTAAGACAAGGAGATGAGTCCCAGAGACAGCACCTACCGGAGAAGTTCCTGGTGGCCAGCATGGTGGTGAGGATGGCTCCCTGAAAGACAAGGAAGGCAGAAGGAAAGGGTGTGCTGGACCCTGGCCCCCTGCACCCTGCTGCTCCCCATCCCTGGGGGAGGAAAGCCCTGCTCAGCACCTGTCCCCAGCCACTGGAAGGAAGCAAACTGGCCCACGGACTGATACTCTCTTCCTGCCATCAAAAGCAGCTTTCAATACCTGACTCCATATCCCCAGCACCATGGCATTGGGTTGCATTCTCCAAAACTGCCTTCCCACTGAGATTAAAGTGATATTAAATATCTGCGGGGCACTTTCCAGTCTCACACTAGCCTGTCTTAAATGAAGCAGAGCCCCACTGACTGGGGACAGCAGCTGGCAACAAGGGGACCCACGGGGAGTGGAACTGGATTTAATTGTGATTAAAGCTGTGCCAGCTCAGAGCAGCAGGGCAGGGATTGCTCAGGGGAGCCACGCAAAGATCACCACCACAAAACGACATTTGTAAAAATCCTTCCCCTTTTCCAGCTGAGTCTACTAACTAGTTGCTAAGTGTATAATGAGATTACTTTGGACTAATTGCTTACAGTAATGGATTACTATTTCGAAGCGTATGCCTGAACTAATTTGATTACTTGTCTAGCTGCAAAGTAATAATAGTTCATAGCCAGTTTCTTTGCTTGATAATCTTGTTTGTAGCCTGCAGCTGTACTGTTCTGTGCCATGCTGTGTTCAGGCCTGCAGCTCCGATGGCTCTGACTGTGGCACAGACCAGCCTCACCCTGCTCTGCAGGAGGCATCGTGATTTCCAGAGCCCATTCCCAGCACCCTGCTGCTAGCTGAGGCTGAGCAGCACCCGGGAGATGGGTGCCTCAGGGAGGTGCTCAAGCTGGAGATGGTGATTTCAGAGGGGTCCAGGCTGTGGTGCTTGGCAGCATCCAAGAAGGGAAAGGCTGTGGGGCTGCTGGGTTGGGTGAGTTTTTTATCTGTCTGTGAATGACTTTATTTCTTGGCTGCAAAGTGTCTTGGCTGTCAGGCAAAAGGTCTCACTGTGCCTCTCAGGCCCGTATCCAGCCCCAGAAAGAAGCTGTCTTGACACTGGCTCCAGGGGAAATGTCTTCACCCCAGTGTCCAGTGTGACTCAGTGCTTTCCTTCAACATGGCTTTCCTTACACAGCTGGAAACCCCAACCAGATGACCCCAGCCAGATGTCACCCCACTCAGTCTCTTTCCCCTTCTTCACAATGGGGGTCCCCAAATGCCCGTCACCCCCACACCACTACCCATAGACACCACCCTGTCATTTCCCACCCAGGGAACCAGCCCACCAATGACTTGACTGTGCATTTAGCAGCCAGCTTGGACAGAGTTACCTTCAGCTTCCTCCGGGCATTGAACTTCTTCAGACAGTCCACAGTCTCCTGCCTGTGCATGCATGACGCCACGGTGGCACGGTGCTGGGGGGAGACAGATCTGCCTCAGAGCAGTGCTGGGGGGAAGGGTCTCCCCAGCCTGGCTCTCACATGCTCAAACACGTGTATGATCTCCCATGGCCGAGGCACAGGCCAGAGCTGCCTGCAGCAGCAGCAGATAAAAGTTTAATGGGCAGTGGGAGATCGAAGCTCTGGAGTCAGCAGGATTTTCTCTGGTGGTGGGGGTGTGTGGAGAACTGGCTGCCCCCTGAGTTAACCCCTTGACTGACCAGCCATGTTTAGCAATGTGCTCAGGGTTTGCACATGTGTGGTTAAGCCCACGGACTCCTCCTGCCTTTAGGATCTGATTCAGAGTGAGAACCAGCAGCTGAATGCAGCAAAGGGTGGAGGGATTGCTGCTGGGGTGGATGGATGGGTAAACATGAGCCTACTCCCACTGCCTCTGAAGAAAGACCCTCCAGCACAGCGTGACACTGAGAAATCAGCCTGTCCCCAACAGGGCAGGGAGCATGTGTGTCCCTCCCATCACCAGCTCCCCCAGGAACATGCTGTTTGCATTCACAAGCTTTTTTCTGCTGTAAAACCTCAGGGGAAATGCTACTGTGAGAGCATTGGGCAGAACCACGCCAGGAAACCACTTCCAAGCGTGGAGAAAAGAGCTGGCAGCATCTCTGATAACAAGTGATCCCCAATGAGATGTTTCCCACATGCAAATCCCCGCATCTCTCTACCTTCACCCACAGCTCACCGATATCCAGGGGTGCTTCAGAGCCTCTGCTGCCGTGATGCGCTTGGATGGGTTTATGGTCAACATCTTGTTGATGAGATCTTTTGCTTCAGGAGTGACCGTGTCCCACTCAGGGGAGGGGAACTGCCAAAGCAAAGGAACAAGGGTGAGAGATGGCAGAGAGACCCTCTGCACTTGGGTTGCTTCTGCTGCAATTTGAGACAGGCTAGAGAAATGGTAGCCACTGGAAAGAGCTGCCAGGTAGACAACCAAAGAGCAGAAGTGGAAGGAGAAAGGTGGAAGGCTTGGGACCAGACCTGTCTGTCCCACAGAGCGGACCTGAAATATGTCAGTGTGTGCACCTGGGCATGGCCAACACTCTGCAAATGAGGCAGAGGAAAGTACTTGTTCCCGTCTGCCTGAACTTGTCTTGGTTGCTCTTCGAGAGCAGCAGGCTGCGAGGCAGGGACAGCAGGAGAGAGGAGACTGTGAATGGGGGCAGTGAGACAAAGCCACTCACATCATAAGCTCCAGCCTTGATCTGCTGGTAGAGTCGGTGTTGGTCTTCATCCCAAAAGGGTGGGTACCCAACCAGCAGGATGTAGAGGATGACACCTGTCCAGGAGAGGAGATGGGATCAGTGGGAGAGAATTCATTGCTGGAGGCAGGAGCACACACAGCCTGGGGACTGGTCAAAACTCAGAGAAACAGAAATTAGGGAAGCATGAAGATTTGCTCACTGTTTAAAGAGCAAAAGGCTTGTTGGTGGGTCCAGTTCAGCACCTAGGGAGGTTCAAGGCTCTGGAGGCCACCGCACAGAGCCCAAAGTGGGTGCCCTGGCAGGGGTGGGTGATGCCTCTTCCCCATTGTGGATGGAAAAATGCTCCCCTCGGGCTGCAACTGCACGGAGGCATTGCATAACTCCAGCAGCACCACAGGGAAAAGAGGCAGTATCTTGCCTTACTGGGAGCTTTGGGTACATAACAAGGGGGGTGATTCTTCAGGGAAGGATTGGGAAAGAGTAATGGTGCCACGGCAATGTGCCACCTCCTGGGTAAATCCTCCACTCTGACTTCCCTGAGATGTGACTGGCACTGCAACTTGGGACATGCTGGATGGACAGCCTGCCTCATCCCGCCCAGCCCAGCCCAGCCCAGCCCGCTCCTGGCATGCCACCCCGGGTCTGACTTACCGCAAGCCCACAGATCCACGGCTTTGCCATAAGGGTCCTTCCGGAGCACCTCGGGGGAGAGGTATCCCGGGGTGCCGGCGAAACCTGGGACAGACAGCCCGTCACATCCACCGTCAGGCAGCCCCCTTCCCCGCACAGCTCACCAGCAGGGACTGCTCTCCGGCCAGGCACAGCGAGAGCCGAGAGTGCTGGCACATCCCGACCCGGTGGGACAGACACCCTCCTTCCAGAGACCTCTGAGACTCCCAAGGGCAGAGCAAACTCTGGTTTTGTGCCACTGCCAAACCTCAGATGGTGCCTAAGGCTGGAGTGCTCTGCTGTGCACTTCGAGAGCTTGAAAGATGCTTTTCCCCTACTTGTCTGCCCCTGTTGCCGGTTTGTCCACATCACCAGGACACCTTGGTGGCTCACAGAGTCCCTGTGGAGCTGTTTGCTCCACATTAGCCTGCTCATCCACAGTGCTTCCTGGGCTGGTGCTGCTGGGACTCTGCCATAACCCTGGGCTCGGGGTCCTGGAGCCCCCCTGAACGAACATGCCAAGGAAGGCTGGAGGAGACCCCTCCTCAGGCCAGTCCTACTCACCAAACCACGCTTGCTGATCCCCCTCCACCTCGATGGCGAGGCCAAAGTCAGCCAGCTTGACGGCAGCACCCTTCAGCTTGGATGCCAACAGCAGGTTCTCGGGCTGCAGAAGGAGATGTGAAAACATGAGGCTGGAGAGGAGTGAAACCCCCTCCGGGGCTCTGCTTTTGGCAGGGGGAGCTTCCCGGCACAGCACAGAGGAAGCTCTGGATGTGCTCCCTAACTGCTTTGTCCTGCTCTTTGCTCTTTTGTCTCTGGAACCTTAGGGGATCATAGACTGCAAAGACCTCCCTACCCCATCTCCCTTGTGTCATTTCACTCCGGAGCTGGTCTTTGCTCTGTGGGTTTCCCGCAGCCCTACACGTGTTCCTCCCTGCTGTTTCAGCAGCCCTGAAGGGCTCCAGGCATTGTTCCACAGTGCTTTGCATCACAGATGGGGTTCCCTGTCCTCCCACAGGCACTCTCCATGCAGCTCCTACCTTCAGATCCCGGTGAACCACCCCCATCTGGTGGCAGTGCAGGACGGCCTCCAGGATCTGCTGGATGCAGTGGCTGTGGGAGAGAGGAGAAAGCTCACACAAGTGGTCGATGGGGCAGTTTTGTCAGACACTTCTATTCTGCTGCATTTCACCCCTATCCCCCTTCTCTCCATCATGCTTCCCATCAGCAGCCCTACAGCACAGCTCAGCATCCCCCTCCACCAAAACCCACACACCTGTGGGGAGCAGTCCTAACCCAGTAAGAACCCAACAGGGCTACTGGACACCAAGTAATGGTGAGCAGGAGCTTAGGGGACACAGCTGAGCCCGTGGGGACCCCACAGGAGTAGCACTGGAGGAAAAGAGCTGGAGACCAACAGTGGAACCACAATACCAGCAAAGATTTGATCTCCAAACCCAGGCAGAGAGGATGTGCTCTGTGCAACCTTCGCTCCAGCCCCGTTTCCCTGCTCTCCCCTAATGCAGGTGGCTCTACTGTGTCTGCTTGCTCTATATCTAGTTCATTACATTCCAGCTCTGCTGTGTGCGTGAGACAGGAAGGGAAAAAGACAGAGGCACTGATCACTTCTGCTCCACAGCAGCTTCTGTGCAAGGCAGAAGGTCTTTATTTACATGTATTTTATTTTATTTGTATGACACTAATAAGTGGATGGGCTGTAAGTGGATTCAGTGCAGGCAGCCCATTAAATGAGATTGTTTTCTGCCTAGAAATAGAGGATATTTCCGTGCAGAGAGGTAGTGTAGAGTTTCACCCTCTTGGACGTACATACAGGCTACGCTTAGCCTGGGGGCAAAGCCAAGAGGCACAGTGGAGATTGGAGAGGGCCAGATCATGTCCCTTCAAAAGAATGAGACTGATACTGTCCCCTGGATGAACTGCAGGGACCAAAGGGGTGGCAGAAATGGCTCTGCAGAAGGTACCTGGAAAGTGCCAGTGCGAGTATGGGAGGGAGCAGAGCTCCAGCACAGCCTGACTGCTCCTCCTCAGTACTCTCAAATGGCAAATGCCAGAGAAACACTTGCAGATGGCTGGAATGCAGCTCCCAGGGGAAGGAGTGACATCTGCAGGGTGTCTGTGCTATCATGGCCCTGACTGGCCACCAGCCTGGTGTTGGGTTTCCTCCCTGCCAGCCTGGGGAGCCCTGGTTCCCCCAGACCAGGGAGCCCCCAGCACCCTGTTCATTTACAGTGAGGTCAGATGTTGGCTATCCCAACATATCCTGGGGAATGAGGATGCTGTGGGCAATGGCTGGGTGCCATCTGATTCAAAGTGGAAACAGTCCTATGGCAGCACATGCACTTCTTGGCACAGGAGTTGAGTGAGTTAGAAAGAGGATTTTGGGTGGTTTTTTTTGGTTTTTTTTTTTTTTTTTGCACCACAGTTCTGGTCTATGAGTATGTGTTGCAGAGTGGCTGTAAAACACCTCCCAGTATAGAATGAGCTGGTGCTGCAGGAAGCCAGTCATGAAGGACCCTGGGAGGGAGCAGCTTGTGGGAGAAGGGGACACCTCCAGTCCCCTCCACAGCCTGGCTCACCTGGCATCCGCTTCGCTGTAGTACTCCCTGGCCACAATGTCCTCAAACAGCTCCCCGCCGGTGACCCTGGAGAGAACAGGGGGAGCTGCATTGACTGACAGCACTCTCAGCCCTGGCAAGCCCCCCCAAATTGTCACTGCACCATGCATGGTGGGAGAACCGGGGGTGCAGCACAGCGACTTGCCCTCTGCCCGGCTTGGGGGACCCGAGTTTGATTCAAACCCGGCCTGCGGGAAGGGCTCGGGGGAGGTGGAGGTCACACCACCCTGGGGAAGCACAGAGCTGCCTGTGGGTTAGGGGATGCACTGAACCATTACTCACAGGTCAAATATCAGGTAGTGGTGGCCCTCTTCGGAGATGCTGTCGTGGAGCCTCACTGCAGCAGAGACAGAAGGGTTATGGGGTACACCTGCCTCCCACCCCGCTGCCTGGGAATGCTTTTGCTCCCCTTTGGGCACAAGCAGGAGCTGGGCAAGGGCACAGCAGGGCTATTCCTCTTGCTGTTGCCACTGCCTGGGTGGGGGTTCCTGCTCACCAGGGGATCCCAGCCATGGCCCCAGCCCGGGGCAGTTGTGCAAGGCTCAAAGATCACATCCAAATCGGGGACTGCCCCGAGGCTGCACCCGGCCAGGGTTCCAGGCAGCTGCTGGGCTATCTTGGGCACTGGGCAGGCTGCAGGCATGGGTGTCCCCAATCTCACAAGGAGAGGTTCCCAGGCAGAGGGAGAGCTCAGCAGGGAGCTGAGCTGACAACTCTGGCACCCACGAGGCTTTTTTATTTTCTGCTCATGACCTTCCTTTTCTCCTTGGGGATCTCCACGGGATGAATTTCCCCATCTCCTGGCACCCTCTCCCCTTGGGCACATCCCTTGCCAGGTACAAACCTATCCCCCTGCAGCTGTATGCTGGTTATTCAGGCTCAGATCCCTGCTCACACTTAACAGGCAGGTGTGCAGCAAGGGGTCAGGCACAGAAACAGGTAAGGTGGATAAACAGAGACTTGTCCAGCATCCTCTGTCTCCCACCTCGTATTTTGTTTGATTCCCTTGAGGCTATGAATATTTATCTCCCTCACTTGGTTTCAGCCTGATACAACTTCCAACATATTTGAGAATGTTGGGTATCAGGGAGGAAAAAAAGAAACATTCAGGTGAGAGATTTTGTGGGAGTCTTTACTCTTAGCCCCTTTTACTGCATCTAAATCAGCTGAGCCCTATCTGGAAACATCCTCCAGACTCAGTGTGAGCCAGGGGAGATAAAAACCTGTGAGTGCAGACACTGCACTGTGTCACTCTTATCTGCTAGGCCAGCAAACACCACTTTGCTGGTCCTTTTCCTGTCTCCAAGCTCTGTGGGCCAATCCAGCAGCTGCCAAGAGCATGTTGCCAGCAGCATCACCTCACCTGGCAAGAGCACAGAGCAAATGAGGTCTAATGGGCTGGTCAGCATCTTTTCTGTCGGTCTCTCTTGTGGTCTTGACTACTGACACGACTCGCTCATCTTATTCCTCAATTATCCCTCCTCACTGCTGGCCTCTGCAGACATTCCCTGTGTTCCCACATCTGTGTCTGCTCTGTTTTTCTCCAACATACAACCCCAGCTTTTCTGCCTTCCTCTGCTGGAAGAAACATGTTTCCTCCCGTTTCATCTCACCTGGGAGGGATTTGGGGGTATCACTCCTGCAATCCCAAAGTATTCTCAGGGGGATTAGGTGAGTTTGGTGCAGATAGGGCCAGCATAACCATAAGCATATGGTCCGGATACATTCCCTGCTTGGGGGAGTCCCAAAGCCTGTGGCTGCCAGGAGCCAAGAAGGTATAAGAGGGAACAGCTGCTCTAAATATAGCCTGATCCTACAAGTATCTGTTACTGACCATAGCCAGAGAGAGCTGTGCTGGCCAAACCACTCCAGTTCAGAGCTGAGAGCCAAGGCAGGAGCAGGACCCAGCTTCGGGAATGAGAGTCCAAGTACCCAGAGTTCAAACTCCAGGGCAAGGTGCAGCCAAAGCTTTCCCAATAAAGCAAGATTTCCGTGAATGGAAACAGCTCTCCCTGGTATGTCACCCAGTGCTGTGGATGTGCTGTGGGGACCTGGGCCTGCCCTTGACTGCCCCTGTACAGCTTTCCATGCGAGGCTCTCAGGCACGGTGCAGAGCACACGTTCCTCCAGGAACTGCGGCACTCATTGGATTCTCATGGGAGATGGAGGGACCCCACCTCGCTGCAGGGTACAAGTAAGAGGATGGTAAAGCCCTGGGCAGCTGGGGCGCTTCTCCCCGTGCAAGGCAGGGCTGGACAGGGCTGTTTTGCCTCATCCAGCCTCCTCTTCCTCACGCCAGGCTGCTCTGCAGCGGCACTGCTCGCTCCAGCTCCTGTGTGGGTAACGAGCCGCCTTTGCTGCACGGAAGGGAAGCTGCAAGCCCAAGTTTCCAGGCAGCAGGAGCAGTGGAGGGGGGTGAAAGGAAAGAGGGTGTGGGGTGGGGGGTGGAGAAGAGCCTCCTGGGTATAAATAGCAGCACGTTGGGCTTGTTAGCATCTCATGCTGTTAACCCCTTCCAGCCTTTGCAGCTCTGAACCTGCCGGGTTACAGCCAAACAGCGAGGGGTAGTGTAGGGGTGGGGGACAAGGACAGGGATGGGTGAGGTGTTTCGGTCCTCAGAGACCTTGCCAGCCCCACGGGAAGGGGGGTGGAGAGGGAAGGGTGGAAGACGGTAGTGGGAAAGAGCTGTGGCCAAGCTGGGAACCTGGGGAGCCTGGGAACCTGGAGAACCTGCAGGTGCCATCCTGCAGGTCTCATGCGGTGAGTGCCTCCCGGTTTAGTATTTCTTCCTCTTCAAACAATTTGCAGTGTTTCCTTCAGGTCGCGGCAATCCCCGCGTGTATTTTGGTGCAAAGAGGAGGCAGGACGGCCCGGAGGGACCCCTGCAGGACAGCTCCTGGTGCTGCTGGAGCAGAGGATGGGGAAGGCTGCAGGGTCCGGCACCCCCGGCAATGAAGGGGAGACCTGCCACGCAGCCGTGTGCCCGAGACAGATGGAAGCTGACAGTCTTTTTTGGAAGTGAAATATTTATGGGACAGGAGCCACATGGCTCGTCCCAGTGGCCCTGGGTCTAGCTCCCTGGATCTGCTGCAGCAGCTCCTGGGGAAGGATGGATCCAGGTCACCGGAGCAGTGAGGGGGCCAGGGAGGAGCTCAGCCGCAGGGGAACCCTCCCAGCTCCCGGCTGTGGGTTGAGAGAGCTGCAAAAACCAACAAATGCTTTCCCAAAAGCTGCAGGATCTCACTGGGGTTGGTACATCCTGGGGTTCAGCAGAGGGAAGAGGGGGTTTATCCAGACCATCCACAGGGATCAAGAGCCTGCATCAGCATCACTTCCAGAATGGAGTTTGGGATTTTTCTTTTTTTTCTACTGCAGTTTTTTCTCCTCCCCTCTCTCTTCTCTCTCTCTCTCTCTCCTTCTGGCCTATTTTTGTCTTTTGCAGGGGCTCAGGAGTTTTCCTGAAACAGCTTTTCCGAAGGAGGCTACTTTCAGATGGACGGTCGGTGGGAAAGTCTTCGCTTCCCCCCCGCCATCGCTCCTCCCACACGCCCCGCGCTGCCGCTGCTGCTGCTCCGAGCTGCAGCCGCTTTTTGGAGCATGCAGAGGAATACGGCACCCCAGCGGGGGGAGAGCAGTAAAAATAGCCTCTTGCAGCCTCCTGGGGCTCTGCTTCTCCCTGAGGGAGCTATGGCCAAGTGGGTTAGTCCGGACCTACTTCAGTGCCCCTATGCCCAGAGGGGGCTTTTTTCCCCATGACCCCGTTTGGAGATGGTGTTTCCCATGAGGAAGAGGAGGGATGGCTCTGCAGATCAACCAGGCAGGACGGCACCGAGCCCTTCCCAGCCTCTGGGACAAACAGACAGGGCTGGATTATGGATGGAGACCCCCCAACCCTGGCTGGGACACGGGAGGGCAAGTGGGCAGTAGAGCCAGGTGTGGAGCACCAGCAGCAGAGGTGCAGGGTGCACTTACCAATGTTGGGGTGCTTCAGGAGACGGCAGATCCGGGCTTCTCGTTCCAGCTTCTGGTGATCTGAAAGAGGCAACGGCCCTAAATTAGGATCTGAGGAAGGGAATCAATGGATCAATGGCTCTCAGAGGAGGTGGTGGCACAGGAAACCTGGGGGGACAGAGTAGCTTTTTTTTTTTTTTTTTTGCTAAAGAGTTACGGATTTTGGGATAAGTTCAGCATCAGGGCCCAATGGGCACGATCCCAGCACAGATGCAGTCCCTGGCTAAGCTGTTCAGGCACTGATGCCATGGGCAATCTCGGGCTTGGAATGATCCCTTGCTCTCCCCTCTCCCTTCTCTTTGCTGAACAATCTCCGATCACCTCCCAAATACCCTGGATTTGTCTGGGTTACCCTTGCTGGCAGCACTGTTCCTTTTTCTCCTATTCATCCAGGCACAGGCAATCAGCCAGGACATTTCTGGCCCCGCATGGTACAATTTGAGCAATTGAAGGCAGAGTGAAGCAGTGAGAGGTGTCAGGATGAAACGAGGCTATGGGCTTCACTCCCCCTTGCCATCGTCAGCCATTCCACACCAGGGCTTCGCTCTCCTACACTGCAGAACCCTAGCTCAGAACAGGTGTCTGTCTCCAAACAGGAAGCACAGGTCCCACTCCCCAGCTTTCAGCAGGTTTGGGGATGTGAGACAACAGAGCTCTGGGCAAAGCAAGCTGAGCTGAGCCAAAAAATCCTCCACCTTGGGACAGCTCAGAATGAATCTGCAAATCATTTTGTTTCTTCCTCTGCTCTTCTCTTCTTGCTCACACCTGACCCAGCCACCCTGCATGCAGGTGCCTGACTGGAGGCATTTTGTGCAGGAACTCAGCAGCCAGGACAAGCGAGGATATAATTAGGGCTGCTGTCTCTCAGTGCTATCACTGCTACCTTGCAGGTTCACACCCCAGAGTCTCGCTCTGCATCAAACCGAACCTGGGTGTCTCTGACCGCTGAGATGTGAAAGCGACACCGCCCCTTCTCTGTGGGGCTGCAGCCTTCCCCAAGGCTCAGAATCCTGTCTGAGAGGCACCCTGGGGCTTGGGGTGAGTTTTGCAGCCTGTACTCTGTGAGCTGAAGGCTGAGATAACCTTGGTGGCCTCATGCAGCTCCCCCCATTGTTTCCCCTGACGGGTGACAACCTCCCCAGGGTGGGACAGGGTGACAAGGAGAGGTTGGAGTTCAAGCTGTTCTCACAGCTAAAGTCCATTGTGGGGTGGATGATGGGGATGGGATGTAGGAACAGTGTGACCAGTGGGGCAAGCACTTCTCTGAGGAGGGGGTTACAGCCTCTCCTACCCCACAAACACAGCTCCTGCACACACCCAAACCCCATTTTTCCTCCAAAATCTCCACGTGTGTTGGCAGCCAGGAGAATATCTAAAGAAACAGACCGTGGCTGTGGATGTTTTGCAGCTTCTCTCATTTTCTCCCCACTTCTCTCCTTCCTGCCCTTTGTATCTGGAGAAGCATCATCCTCTCTGCCAGCACTTCAGAAATGAGGAGTTCCAGACCATTAAAAGTCTCCAGCTGGCAGAGCAGGGAAAATAACCCCAGTGAAGCCTCTCCAGGGGACTGCTGGGCACTGCAGGGACAGCACAAACCCCAGGAGAGAATGGAGAGGGGCAAACTGCCGGAGAAGGCGAGCGGAGGCAGCAGGGAGCAAAGGGAGGGTGGCTCAATCTGCTGCTCCAGGCAGCCCTGAGAACTGGGAGGCGTTTGCCAGCTGGGGTGCACAGGCAGGAGCCAAGGGCTGAGCCCAGCACTGCACACCCTTCCCAGAGCCCAGCCTTCGGCTTTGAAAGAAGCAAATGATCTGCACCCCTGAAGAGAGGCAGGGGTCAGTGCTGGAGGACCTGAGGGGCTCAGTGCCGGTGCTGTGCTGCTTTGGCAGAGAGAGAGATACTGCGACACACTGGTTTAATTCCAGGTCAGAAAGGAGCTTGTCACTCTTACTGCACTTCAGTTTTGCCTTCGGAGGTCAGCAGTGGAATTGGGAGAGACACCGAGGGAGGTTAATTAAACCCTCCTGGCAGGGTGCTTCCTCCCAGCACACATCCTGCACTCCCGACAGCCGGGGGGAGCCGGAGCGGGGACATCGCATCTGCTGCCTCATCCTTTCAAGTCACCTCATCACAGCTCCTCTGCCAGGTGCCTTGGGGCAGAGGGGTCCCTGGCTTGGGCCAAGGGCTGGTTGATGACTTCTGTGCTGGCTCATCCCAGCATCACTCCGAGGAGCAGCCGGGATAGACCCACCAGGATAGACTGGCCAGCGCCTCTTCCAGCAGCAAACAGCCAATGGGCTCCTCCAGAGCAGCACAGATGGCAGCGAGGGGTGAGGGCCCATTTCCAGGTAGAAATGAACATCCCTCACCTGAAGGGATGTTCCCCTTTCATTGATGTAGGTATATGAGTAAGAAAACTTACAGACCCCAAAGCAGGGATGGGGTGTCAGCGGAGGCCGCCTCAGAAGGTTATGCTCCCAAAATTACTGTGCTGCTCTGAAGCCCAAAGCTGGCAGTGGTCTGACTTGTTACAAGACTGTAACCATCATTTTGCTGCAATGTGTGTGCAGGGTGGTGGGGGGTCTCAGGGACAGAAATGGGGTCCTCTGGCTCGTGAGGCAGGTTAGGGTCTGGGAGTTCCCCAGAGCCTTGACACAGCCAGGCTGTGGATGCATCCCTGTGATCGTATGGGATGTGGAGAGCAGCCACCAAGACACCTCCTCAGGATGTTCACCCCATCCATCAAGGAGCTCAGTGTGTACTGCAGCTGGGACAGGGTGAGGTGAGGGAGTTCCCATCGCTATCAAAGACCCCCTACCTCATTGCACATCAAAGGCATCATCCCAGCACCATGCAGAGGGGACACATTTCCCAGTACATGAGCCCTGCTCACCTCATGCTTTCCCCAAAATACCTTCGGCACTTACCTCGAGCAGAGAGCTTCTTGGTATTGATGATCTTGGCCGCATACTCTTGTCCTGCCAACACCTTCACGCATCTCCGAACAATGGAGAAAGCGCCCCTGGGAACAGGAGAAGCCAGAGGTGAAGGGGCACAGCTCAGCCCTCAGGTGGCTGTGGGATGGGGGACAGCCACAGCATGGGGACAAGGATGAGAATTGGGATGGGGATAGGTGCTGACTGGAGCAGGGACTTTGGCAAAACGTGGAGGGATCTCAGCTGGCTTTCCTGCACCACTGTCCTTGAGGAATGATGAGAGGAGGCACATGCAGACCTAGAGATGAATGTGGGTTTCTCCCCTCCATGCTCCTCTGGGACACCTCCAACACTGTGCACTTTTCCTCCTCTTCCTCCTGGCTTTGCCCTACCTGTTGCCAGGAGGGAAGGGGCAGTGATATACCGGGGGCACTGGTTCCCAAGGGAAACCGTGATGGCTGCAGCTGCCACGTAGTTCTCAGCGACTTCAGTCTAAGTGGCTCTGCTTGTTCTAGACCTTTCAGTCACAGCAGGACTTGGCAGCTGTGACCAGTGCCAGATCCCCCTTCCTGCAAAACTGTCACCCTGGCAGGGACAGCCCAGGGGACCCTGTGAGGATGGAGCCCAGCTGGACAGGGATGGATGCTGTTGCACCTTGCACACGCACAAACCAACATGCAAAGCTCTCCTGGGGTCTGGCAGGCGAGTGAGCACCAGTGCTTGGGGCACTCCACAGACTCCTGTCTGCCCTGGTACCCCATAGCCCAAGTCCTGCCAGCTCGTGGCACTGCCAGTGCTGGTGCAATGCTGGGAGCTGCAGCACCGCAATCACACACACATGCACGCTCCAGCCCTGCTGAGCACAACCTTTGCGCCAGGTTCCCTTTCCTGCCAAATCTCTCCAATCGCTAAAATAACAACTATCAAAAGGAATCCCACCTCCTGCCCCACCTTCCCCCACTCCTCTTCACCCCACTCCAACTCCCTGCCGAGGAATAAAAGGCCGCGGGCTGGCGAGAGCGGCGGATAATTGATTTTAGCGGCGGGGGTGGGTGGAGACGGGCAATTTGGGTTTGAATGTGATTTTTAGGAGAGCAGGCAAGCAGCGGGTGTGGAGGGATGGGGATGGAGCCCCAGCAGAGCTGGCAGCCCACGCACCCAGTGCTGCCACGCAGAGCATCGCTCACGGCACGTGCCAGGCAGGAGTTGGGGGAAAACATCCTGGTGCTTCCCAGCTTCCCCATCCTGCCATTTAATCCTGGCTGCTGAAAGAGCTGAGCTGTTAATATCCCTGAATCCTGGGGAAGAATTAACTGGAAAGGGTGGGCGAAATGTTTCATATCCAGCTTGCCATAGGCAGGCAGACTAGAGCTATTGGCAGTTCTGTGGTCTCGCTCTCTTCATCCTGCTGGGAACCCCACACTCTGCAGGGTTTGTGGGCTCCTGTGGATCTCTGAGACTCATATTCTCTAATTTTTTTTCCCTGAAGATGTGTATGATGTTTCTGCAGTGACAGGACAGTCTGCAGCAGAGAGTGCAGCAAGCAGGGATGTCCCTCTGCCCCAGCTTGGGGTTTCACTGCAGAACCCAGCATGAGGCATGAGGCTGGAGGACTGTCAGTGTCCCAGATCCACTGGAGGCTGGGGACTGATGGTCACTCCTGGTCCCAGTGTCCACAGCCACTTGATCATCTATTTATTTGAATTGAACAGGGAAAAATGGGGAGCCATGGGAAATGGCTGTTTCACTCCCCCAGCTGCATTCCTGGCTTTTGGCTCCTCCAGATCTTCCTAACAGAAACCAAATGTCTATTTGTGGTCTATAATGCATAAGCAAAACCCTCTGTGCCTGGAGGGTGGGTGGAACATGGAACACTGGATGCAGGTGCAGGATACCCAGCGGTACAGCATGCTTGCCATAACCCCATCCTTGTTCCATTTGGATTCTTCTGTGGGTCTGCATTGGCCAGGAACCCTCCACATTGGGTGTTTGACCCCCAGCTAGGCTCTACTCCCTGTGCCAGGCTGCTCCCTTGCTATTCAGTCCCATGCAGGATTTTTCCAGCCTAGGGGGAAAAAAGGCCCCCTTTGCTCCATCCAAATACAGCATCGTCATGGCAAAGGCAGTATCCCCTTCCACACCAGGGACTCATGGAGCACTGCAGGCAGTGCTGGAGGTGCCAGGCAGGGAGTTCAGCCCCTCTGAGCTGCAAGAAATCCCTCTGGAAGGAAGGAATCATGTCCTATTCCCTGACCATGGGCAGCAACGTGTCCCTTTGCTCCCAGGGTGCTGGGTCTTTGGATGGGAATCACCCCAACCCTGGTGACAGCTGAGGACCCCCATCTCTGCCTGGCTGGGATGAGACAGCATGTCCCAGTGTGAGCAGGGGACGGATACATCACCTGCAGGACCGTGGGTACAGACCGTGTCCTTATCACCTGGCTGCCTGCCAGCACTGGTTGATGCTGGACCCACAGCGCAGCTCAAGCCCTGTCCCTGCAGCCCCGAGCCTCTGTCCCTCGGTCCCTAGGCCAGGCATGACCCCATGCCTTGTCCCCACGGCCTTCCCCACCAGCTCAAGCAGTGGCTCTGCCACCAGGATGCTCCGCTTCTCCCTTTTTCACACCTTCCCTGCCAGCGCCCGGCTGTGCTGCTGCCGCCCTCCCTCTCTTCAACACCTCCTCCTCCTCCGAGGCATTTTATCTCCTTTCTAGAGAGAAGAGTGTGGGCTGGGGATTTTTTGTTCCTCCATATTTTTTTTTTTTTTTTTCCTTTTTAATAAGCCCCCTCTCCTGCAGCTCCGGGAGCGGAGGGGCTGATCCTACGGCTCGGCACGGTAATTGTCTCCAGCCTCTCCCTGAACCTGCTGCGGGGGCGGATTTGGAGGCGCCGATGGAGCTGCACTTCGTGTTTGTCCTACTCCGGGGGGCCGTGGGCAGGATCCTCTCCCTGTCCCCCCCGCTGCCCCCCGCCCTCCGCCTGATTCCCTCCTGCAAGCGCGGGGGATCGGAGCAGCCTTTCGCTTGCTCAGCTTTGCGGGGGCTGCCGCAGGAGTGGGCTTTCCCCAGCTCCGTGTCCCCCGCTCGGGACAGATGTCCTCCCATGCAGGGATGTACCAAGGGCTTGTGCCTGGCTGGGCACACTCTGCAGATCTCCCTCCCCATCTCTGCCTGCCCCCAAAGCCCCATCGTGGTGCTGCCGATAGGTGTGTGGCATCTCAAATCCCCCACCTGCCCGGCTGTCAGGGTGGGAGACAGCCGAGGAAACGGCAGAGACACAGGGTGGGTGCAGCAGCCTGGCACCCAGACCTGCCAGCCGGGCTGGGGGCACACCGTGCTCTCCCCAAAAGACCACCCCAGTCCCTTGGGGACACCAAACTCAAGATGGACCCTCTCTGCTCTGAATCCTTGCAGGACGCTGCTCCCTGCCAGGATCTGGTGCCGGGGAGAGCCGCTCTGCCCAGCCCTGCCAGGACAGACCCACCCCGACCGGCACCGGGAGCACCTCTCCGGAGAGGGAACGACACTTCCCAACACGAGCAGCTGCCGCAGCAGAGCAGAGGTGCAGCACTTCGTCCTCATTTCCCTCTCTAAGCCCATGAAGCAGAAATTTCCCCGTGGGAAACCGCTGATTTTTGAATGTGCCAGGATATGCTGGAAACCGTCCCAGTGGAAAATCCCCAACCAGCCCCACATCACCTTTGCTAAGCTGGTGAAGCCCCTAACTCGGGAACACCTCAGTGCTGCTGTTGTACCTGCCCTCCTGAGTGGATGGAAAAGCTGTGGGATGCACCGAGCTGGGGCTGCTCCCCTGCATCACCCCACAACTGGGGCGGTCAGGGGCGATTCTCTCAGGGGCTGGTGAGCTGCTGCGCCAGCTTTGCTCCTTTATTCCTGTTAAAATGCACCTGTCCAGGCGGTTTTACACCACAGTGTTGGGCAATGCAGGCAGCCCCTGAGCCCGGGTGCTCAGCCCTCCAGCCAGCACCCACCCAGCAAAGCGTCGCAGCCCAGATACCTTCAGGAGCCCTCCTGATCCTCCCGCATCGCTCACAGCCTGTGAATCCCCTCCACATCCCCACAGCCACCTCTGCCCAGAGCCCCACAGCCTCACCACAGGCACGGAGCAGCCGCTGTCTCACCTGCCCACCCTCTGCCACCACCACAAAGCCCTAGAGCCCCGAAAAGCCGAGTAAAGGCTGGAAAAAGCAGGTTCCGCATCCCACCTTGCCACCAGCTCCCCGGCTGCCCGTCTCCCTGACTGAAGTGCCAGCTGGGGCTGCCCCCGCCACAGGGACCCCGTCCCCAACCCAATCCCCTGCTGTCCACCAGCCCCTCTCTGTCACCCTGATGCCACAGGGATGGGTGTGAGTGTCCCGTGGCAGGGGGGTTCCATTTGCCCCCACGGAGCTGCACTTTGTAGCAGCACCCCGGTGCCACAGTTTGACTGGGGAATGTGGGCAGCATTCAGCCCAGCCAGCACAAAGTCCTCCTGTCTCAGCCTCCCCATTTCTCCATCTCTGCTCTCTCCCTTCTCCCTCACCCCCATTCCACTCGCCCACGTGCATGTGGGCACACTCTTAGGCACAGGCTGCTCTGCACCCGGGCGATGCAGGGCTCTGGGGTTGGATCATCCCTGTGCCTATGGATAGACAAAACTTCCCCTCTGGAGCACAGGCACCCCGAGCCCACCACAACACTGCCAGCCACTCCGCAGGGACGGTGGCCACACGGCCCAGATTTACACACCAGCTCCAAAAAAGAGCACAGAAACCAAAACACAGGCACATGTCTGCTCACTCCTGCGCCCGTTTCATAGCCACACGCTGGGTGGGACGTGGAGCATCCCTCCACATGGGGAACCTGGCATCCCCTGCTCCACCCTGGGGTGCTCAGTGCTCCCCAGGACCCCCTTGCTGTGCAGAGGCAGTTCTGTTTGCACACACACATATGCACTGATCCAGGCACACAAAATGACACCTGGACCAGAGGAGCCGAGCCCTCCCTCGCAGGAAAGTAGGGTCAGACAGGGCTGTGGCTCACCTGCACTAGGACAGGGCTGGGGAATATCCTGGATCTTCCCAAAAGCCACCAGGATTCTCTGGGGGCTGCCAGGCAGACTGGGTGTCCTGCAGGTCTAGTCAAGCCCCAGTGAATCCACACAGATAAATTCCTTAAAGAAATGTGAGGGGTGCCCACTGCTTTGGCTTTCCTCCTCAGCTGTCCTGTCCCCCCGTCCGGCTGGAGAACTTCCCAAGGGAGCCAGCAGCCTTCTTTTCTGTTAGCAGCTTTTCCATAAGAGGGGCAACCGAGCCCTTCCCAGGCAACTCCAGACCGCTGGGGTGTCCCAAACCCCGAGCCAAACACCCATCAGCAGCCACTGAACTCAGGCAGGGACAGAGAAGCAGGTCTGGGGCTGGGAGCCCCCACCCTCACTCGCGTGCCCTCTCTGATTCCCTCTGCATTCTCTCCATGCCCATCTCCTTTCCCTCGTCTCCAGCAGTTCCCAGCACCGCTGACTCTCTCTCCCAGCCAGGGCACAGCCCAGCTCTGAGCATCCCAGCCCCATCTCCAACTTACTTGCCCAGTTCCTCAAAGAGCTGGTACTCCTCAGTGAAGCGATTGCAGGTGATGGTGGCCATCCCGAGGGGCTGGAAATGCTCCCTCCCGGTGCAGAATTTGGGGCAAGCAGCTCTCCTCTCGCTCCCTCCCTCTCCGTGTGCTCCCGGGGCTCTCTCCTCGCTGAGGTAAATAAGGGAATATATTTGATTGACAAGCCCAGAGATAATGATGAGGGCAATTTGTCTTCTCAGCTTCACAAGCCTTCGTCAGCATCCCCGTCCCCATGGTGACCACCGCTGCCAGAAACGCCCTGTTTCTGTTGCCGGGGCAACTGCTTCCCAAACCCGCCGCCCTCCGTGGGGACCAGGGCCCTGCTGGGGACCCGGCCCGGGGGCTGCCCGGGGGTCACCCACCTGCTGCGGAGGGGGGGTTAGCTAAAATATAACTATTAAAAGCAAATTAAAAGCTCTGGCAGTGGTAAAATAATTGGGGCAAAAAAGGTTTCCATGGAAACCGTGGTTTCCATGTTGCAGGAGGATGCTGTCACCCCAGCAACTGTTTATCCCCCCGCTCCAAAAACAACAAAAAAAATACAGGTCCTGCTGATACCTGTAGGAGCATTTCTGGGGGCCCTGGGGGCTGTGGGATGGGGACAGGCTGCAGCAGGAGGGAGCAGATGGAGCAGAAGTGTGTCAGGAGAAGCTGGAGAAACCATGGCAGGTCCCCAGGTCCCCACACTGTCCTGCCTTCAACCAGGGTGCCCAGAGGGGCTGGCACACTGCAGGGGGGGGCTGGCTGCTCCTCACTCCCCCCTTTGCCCATTGTGCCCCCCAAGGGCCATGGGGTTCTCATGGAGCAGCTCCTGAGGATCCCCCCCAAAGAGGGGCAAACAGCCTGATCTGAAGCTCAGCCACAGGGGAGGAAAAGGGCTCTGTCCTGGGGTGCTGTGTCCCTGTGGTGCCCAAGCCAGGGTAGAAAGGGGGGGAGTTTCAAACTGGGAGTAGGAGGAAGGTCTGGCTCCCCAGTTCTTGGACTTTTTGTTGCTGAGTCGCCTCTCTGCTGTGCTGGATATAAGAAAGCACAAAACGCACGATAAAAGTGGAGTCGTGAGGTCCAAAACCTCAGAGAAGGGGTTTCCCTCAGAGTCCCCACCAGCCCTCACTGGGAATCCAGCACCACCCCCTGGATCTGTCTACATCAGCCTTTGCACTTTCCACCTGCTGACTTCCCCCAGAATAGCTTTCTACTAAGCTTTTGTCCCATTTCTGGATGATTTTTGCAGCAGCAGGACCCTCATCAGAACAGCAGAAGGGACTCCCTGTGCTGGCTGGGAGGGCATTGCCTTTGGCAGCTGAGATGGATTGAGTTCCCTTTCAAGCTGCCATGGAAGGGTTAAATGGGAAAAAAATAAAGGTTCTAACCAGACAAAAATAGGGAGAAATCTTTGAGAGGGGAGAGAGGAGGAGCAGAGAGGGAGAGAAGAAAGGAGGTGGAAGTGGAGGAGGACAGCAAGTGGCGGAGTGAGGAAGAGGAGGGGGAGGAGGAGAAAGGTCTAATGGCTTTTCCATTAATTGCACCATTACCCACCTTCATCCCCACCTTGCATCCCTGCATCCAGCCTCCTGCTCCTGTCTGGTCCCATCCAGGGGACTCTGGTGGCAGAGCAGGGACTGATTCCCAGCCATGGATGGGCACAGGGATGGGGCCACAGTCCCCAAGGGTTGATGACCTCCAGACCCACCCTGGCCATGCCCTGGCATGAGCAGAGCACACCACGCACCCTCACTTGGGGTGCAGGCAATGCACACGTGCCAACTGTGCCCTTGGGACACGATGGCCCCCAAAATACCTCCAGGCATCTGCACAACTCCTCCCCATGCTGCTCCCAAAAAAAAGGAGGTTTCATTCCCCACCCCAGGGCTGTGCCAGGAGGTGAGGGGCTGCCGTGGGGGCAGGTGCATCCGGATGTTTGTGGGAATGCTTTCCTCCTCCAGCGTTTTGCTGCCAGCCCCCAGCAGCCCCTTGGAACCCTAGAGGCAAGAGCAAGAGCCCCCCACTCCCAAGACCCCCTGGATGCCCGTGGGCGGCTCTGTGCCCCTGCCTCACTCCCACCTCCCTCCCACCCGCGCTGATGTTCGTGTCCCCGTGAGCTCCGCAATGTGACCTGCCCCCCTCCCCGTGCCCACCCCCACACTGCCACACGTGCTCAGCCCCACACGCGTGACTCTGTGTGCTCCATGAGCCAGGAGGAGGGATCTGTCCCTTCCTTCCCCCCGGGGCCCCTGCTGCACCCCTGACACCCCAAATCCCTCACCCGGGCGGGGGGTGATGGCAAACCCCTCCATGAGGACCCTGCCTCC